>JAXIVJ010011031.1:12500-45067 GCA_036785665.1 Chirona hameri
GCTGCGCTGTGAGGAGACCGGCCGCGGCCTTGGGCGCCATACGGTGCCAGTTCAGTTGGAATCTTGGTCTTTAGTTGCCTGATGACGCTGCTCCGCTGAGTTAGGCAGTCTGATGACGCTGCTCTGCTGAGTTAGGCAGTCTGATGACGCTGCTCCGCCTGAGTTAGGGCAGTCTGATGACGCTGCTCCGCTGAGTTAGACAGTCTGATGACGCTGCTCCGCTGAGTTAGGCAGTCTGATGACGCTGCTCCGCTGAGTTAGACAGTCTGATGACGCTGCTCGCTGAGTTAGGCAGTCTGATGACGCTGCCTCCGCTGAGTTAGGCTGTCTGATGACGCTGCCTCCGCTGAGTTAGGCAGTCTGATGACGCTGCACGCTGAGTTAGGAAGTCTGATGACGCTGTTTGAACAGCTGAGTTGTTAGGATTCTGATGACGCTGCTCCGCTGAGTTAGGCAGTCTGATGGTGCAGCTGACCTGCTGAGTTAGGCAGTCTGGCGCTGCTGCCTGACCTGTTGAGTGAGACAGCCGTGGGTGGCCACCAATCTCGAAACTAAGTCAATCCACTATAACTGGACTAGACCTCGTGTGGCTGTTCAGGCGTCGAATCGACAATCGCTCACTAAGCCAGATTATGATGCAACCGTGGTCTTTTTTCACGCCCTCAGTTGGCCATGGTAGTTATTTCCGTCTGCACAAACCGTATGATATTTAGCATCAGTTAGGCATCTTGCATGCAGTGAATATCAGAGTTAACCCGCGGTGGGAAGCAGAACGACGTCAAAAACCTGACAAAATCATCTCATATCACCTGCTCATTATCTTATCACCTGCTCAAGTCAGCTCTTATCACCTGGTGATATAATCTCCGATCATTTCCTGATCTCAGCTCCCATAACCTGCTGATATCACCTCCAATCAGTTGCTGATTTCATCTATCATTGCCGATATCAACTCTCACCACTCGCTGGTATCGGCTCCTCATCGTCATCTTCCGCTATGCTGAAACACTTGCAGGGATATTGCCACCTCCGGAGGATTTCCAAAACGCAACTTAATGAATGGTGAAGATCAACAATCGTGTATGCTCAAGCTCAAACTTGCTCCTGCAGCACCAAAAGCAGGGTATCGGCAATTTTTTTATTCTTCTGACTCCAAAACGTTGGTCCCAGCTGTGCTCAGTACTAGATTCATGATGGCCGCTCTCATCCAGTTTGCTGTGAAATTGGCGCCGCCCAAAGCCGAGGCGTCCGAATCGCCGAAACTTGACTTTGGAAAAGTCGATCTGTGTTATAAAGGTATTGTCACAAATCTCCTACGGCCCAAAGTCGAGCCTTAGCCATTCTGTTGTTTATTCATGTCTTATTATGAAACAGGCTTTGGTGTTGAAAATATAATTAACTGTTTGCGCATTTTAATTTGAAGTGTACTGACGTAATGGTGATGTTGAGTTTGCAATATTCAAAAGCAAATCATAGTCCGCAAAGAAATGATTCTAAATATGATGAGGCGACTCCAATTTTACGAATGTGTGACAATCATGAGTGGTGCAAATGTATTTTTTTAAATCTAATGGGGGAGTTTCGGGAACCAAATTTTGCAGGGTGAATCGGACACGCTTAATCTACCGATACACACCAAAAACTCCTATTGGCCTGCGTGGTGGCAATATCTCTTTAACCCGTGACTTACTGGGGGGATATTGTTGTCCCCCCTCCCGTTATTTGCAATAACTCCTAAACCAACCACTATTATCGTCACTATTATTTCAATACCTTCTAGCACATCCATGCTACACATGTTGACTAAAGTAAAAAGATTAGGTGATGATAGGTCAACCGAGAATGACGTCAGAGTGACGTCATGTTCTTCGGTTTTTGTGGACAAATAATGGTTTGCGGGAAACGCTGCCAAAGGTACACTGTTGGAGATAAATTAAATTGTCTTAAATTACATTACTGAAAATAGACCGAGCTACCAAACTACAATCTCGGATTTGTTGATTGTTTTTATTTCAAAATTTGGAGAAATCAAATACATTTGTTTTTCTTTTTAAAATATTTTCAACACACAAAAAAAAACAGAGGTATCCAAAAAACCGAATATGTGTGCTCGAAACGTGGTCAGTATATATGTGTACCAAATTTGAAGTCAATATCTTCATAAATGACTGACCCTTTTGGGACCCCTATAACACGTGCCCTGGAGAAGGGGGGGGGGCGAAATCTGCCCCCCCCCCCTCCGTTTTTCCGAAGATAGCGCAAAGACGGCGGTGTACAGCGCTACCGTTTTTTGAATACTTGTTCGGTAATGAACTTCCCACATTATTAAAATTTGTGACCTCCGGTCATCTCAGGTCAGGTCACCAGACCAGTCACGTGATGACCCCCACTCCAAAACGTTTGCAGTAGTACCACAGCCACAGTTTTAGGCTGATCGGTTTCAAACTTGCAGGATTTCATAAGGTCATAAATACCAACACTTTTTATCTCGGATTTATAATATCGGTGACCTAAGGTCAGGTCAATTTCGTGACCGCCAACACTGTTTTGTGACAATACACTATCGACATAATGAAGAAAGAGAAGATACAATGGTACCAATGTGTTTGTCTCATCGAGATACGTTCTCCCAATATGCAACATGACTAACTTGGTCACCACTTTACCTTCACCTGAGGACAAATTTATCCGTTGACCTAACCTGCTCAACATGAATATGATTCGTAGGACCTTGATGATACAAACACGATGGTGTCAAACGTATTGCTTTATCTTTATTAGGTAAAAAGTTATTAGTGAAAAACGGTTTTGCGAGAAAATAACCTTTTTTGACATTTGATGACCTCTGGAACCTAAACTATTGACCTGAGCTGAAATATGAGTACACTTTGTCGATTGCATTTTTCAAGAGCTTTCTATTGCTTTATTCCGTTTGCTGCTCTAGCTATCATAGTTCCCGAGATATTTGGGAGTGTTCGAAGCGAAGTCCTAAAACTGGTAACTCGACTTTTGATGACCTCTGGTGACCTCAATTTTGATCTGACCTAAAAAAAACGATATACGTTCGATAGAGATTGTCCCGAGATATCTAAATCCGTTTTTTTTTTCTTCTCGCTACGTTGCGTGGTTTTCGAGATCATAGAGGGGGAGGGGCGAAATCCGCCCCCCCCCCCCCGCCCCCCAGGGTGTGTAATTATCAGAGGCCCTCCAGGGCGCGTGTTAAATGACAACAATCGACCACCTCTCACAGCATTACTATACATCAAAAATGAATTTCCGTTTTTGCTTTTGACTTCTATTTTTATGCAACAAACAATGTTTTAATGTCATTTTTTCGCGTTCTAGACGAAAAACTAATCCATAAACATGTGTTACAACGCCTTATGACCGTAATTTGCAGTTTGACCTCGTGACCTCGGATGACCTTGACCTGACCGAAGGAGCAGCTTAGAAAGGTACTTAGAAGTGTCAGACACAAGAATCATACCGATTTATCGACTGCTTATGCGTTTAATATCGCAATTTTGCGCGACAATTCCATCCATCGAGACCTTTTGACACGGTCAAACATTTTTTACTTGACCTGACCTGTGACGTCATCAGTGACCCTGAGGTCAACAATATTAGGTTTCCCTCGATAAATGTCCAAGGGCTATCGAATGCCGTTTGAATTTTTATAATCGGTCAGTAATCTCCGGAACGGAGATCCGAGGAGGGAGGGGGGCAAAAAAATAGCCCCCCCCCAGTAAGTCGCGTTATGTAATACACCCCAGCAACTCGCGGGTTAAAACCTCTAGGAAAACATTGCAGTGTTTTGTATTTGTTCCAACCTTTATGATGTCTCGATTTTTTAATATCGTTTGTTGCCAATGCTGATCCTTGGAGAGATGCACTTCAAGGAAGTAAACATTTTACTCGATCTTATTGGATAACGGTCTGCCGATGAAGTTTTCCAATACTTTATTGCTAACAGCCATACCATGCCATACCATAAGCTTTGGAACTCGCCAGTTCCACGAAGCGTTATCGCCAATCGCCAGCTTCAATTCCCCTGACAATCAGTTTGTGAAAATCGCCTGTTCGCTGAGTTATCGTCGACACTTAGAGTGCCGAGTTCACTCGCTCTGTGTCTTTGTCACGAGGTCTGTCTGGTCTGTCTGGTCTGGTCTGTGTCTGGTCTGTGTCTGGTCTGTGTCTGGTCTGTGTCTGGTCTGTGTCTGGTCTGTGTCTGTCTGGTCTGTCTGGTCTGGTCTGTGTCTGGTCTGTGTCTGGTCTGTGTCTGGTCTGTGTCTGGTCTGTGTCTGGTCTGTGTCTGGTCTGTGTCTGGTCTGTGTCTGGTCTGTGTCTGGTCTGTGTCTGGTCTGTGTCTGTGTCTGTGTCTGTGTCTGTGTCTGTGTCTGTGTCTGTGTCTGTGTCTGTGTCTGTGTCTGTGTCTGTGTCTGTGTCTGTGTCTGTGTCTGTGTCTGTGTCTGTGTCTGTGTCTGTGTCTGGTCTGTGTCTGGTCTGTGTCTGTGTCTGTGTCTGGTCTGTGCCTGGTCTGTGTCTGGTCTGTGTCTGGTCTGTGTCTGTGTCTGTGTCTGTGTCTGTGTCTGTGTCTGTGTCTGTGTCTGTGTCTGGTCTGTGTCTGGTCTGTGTCTGGTCTGTGTCTGGTCTGTGTCTGGTCTGTGTCTGGTCTGTCTGGTCTGTCTGGTCTGTCTGGTCTGTCTGGTCTGTCTGGTCTGTCTGGTCTGTCTGGTCTGTCTGGTCTGTCGTTGGACACGCTCACCAGTAACAGTGGACAAGCGGCCGGTGACCACCAACTCATGTCCACAGCGAGCACCAACCCACAGCTAGCACCAACCCACAGCCAGCACCAACCCACAGCCAGCACCAACCCACAGCCATCACCAACCCACAGCCATCACCAACCCACAGCCAGCACCAACCCAAAGCCACCAACCCACAGCCATCACCAACCCACAGCCAGCACCAACCCAAAGCCACCAACCCACAGCCAGCACCAACCCACAGCCAGTACCAACCCAAAGCCAGCACCAACCCACAGCCAGCACCAACTCACGTCCAGACTCCAGTCACAGTTGATTCGTCTGGGTGGGACGTCTGCAGTTGTAGTCAGTTGGTTCTCGGGACCGATCGATGTTTTAACATGCTCTAGCAGCCCGCCGACGCGGCGAATTTGGCGTGGTACATCACACTGGAGGACGAGTGAATTGCAGTAATGGTGGTACTTGCATAGTAGCCATGGTCATCTCTCGCAGGAAACGTGCGGCGTTAGGATATAATGACGATTCGGTCTATTTGCGAAGTGGCAATTCCGGTTCATGTTTTACTCGTAATATCGCGAGGCATTCACCTCACTTTCACCGAGACGCTCACTGGAAACGAACATTCTGGTGTGAGTGATGTTGCCCAGACATCTCAGTGTGTTCAGACAGCTCAGTGTGCGTGTGTGTGTGTGTGTGTGTGTGTGTGTGTGTGTGTGTGTGTGTGTGTGTGTGTGTGTGTGTGTGTGTGTGTGTGTGTGTGTGTGTGTGTGTGTGTGTGTGTGTGTGTGACTGTTTGTGTGTGTCTGATAGCTGCACCTGATCGCCTCATGTTTAGTATCTGTCTCCATCTCTTCCTCATGGCATGTTTGCTCGTCCTCAAGGCACGGATCCCCAGTACTGATCACACGTGTGTGTGTGTGTGTGTGTGTGTGTGTGTGTGTGTGTGTGTGTGTGTGTGTGTGTGCGTGTGTGTGTGCGTGTGCGTGTGCGTGTGCGTGTGCGTGTGCGTGTGCGTGTGCGTGTGCGTGTGCGTGTGCGTGTGCGTGTGCGTGTGCGTGTGCGTGTGCGTGTGCGCGTGTGCGTGTGTGTGTGTGTGTGCGTGTGTGTGTGCGTGTGCGTGTGCGTGTGCGTGTGCGTGTGCGTGTGCGTGTGCGTGTGCGTGTGCGTGTGCGTGTGCGTGTGCGTGTGCGTGTGCGTGTGCGTGTGTGTGTGTGTGTGTGTGTGTGTGTGTGTGTGTGTGTGTGTGTGTGTGTGTGTGTGTGTGTGCGTGTGCGTGTGCGTGTGCGTGTGCGTGTGCGTGTGCGTGTGCGTGTGCGTGTGCGTGTGCGTGTGCGTGTGCGTGTGCGTGTGCGTGTGCGTGTGTGTGTGTGTGTGTGTGTGTGTGTGTGTGTGTGTGTGTGTGTGTGTGTGTGTGTGTGTGTGTGTCGGTCTGCTCCTGCAGGGACTCGGGAGGTGCCGGTAGCAGTCGCAGCTGTCATGACCAGCTGTCGGTTCACTCCGGGACTGGCTTCAACATCTGAGACAGGGCGCGGCAGCCGAGCAACGCACACGTCCACCAGGACTACACCATGCACGTGTGACCTGCCGCTGCCGGCGCTCTGCTGCCGCAGCTACTAGTGATGCTGAGACTGCTGGAGACCATGATGTAGTGCTGCTACTGGTGCTGCTGGTGCTGCTGGTGGTGGTGCCGGGAGTTTTGCTGCTGACACTGCGTCTGGTGTTGTTTCCATGGGTGGTGCTACTGGTGTTGCTGATGCTGCTTCTGGTGCCGGTGCTGGTGCTGGTGCTGCTGAGTCTACTCAGACCCCCAGCGCGCCGGTTTGTGGACTCGCGTGACGCGCCGTACTGCGCCGGCGGACGTCTGGCTGGTCACCGCTGCCGTGCCCACGACTCAGAGACGGCTGGTCGAGCGACGTCTGATCTTCTGATGGCCTGTCTGCGCGACTGAGACGGGACACACACCACAGCACCACTCCGCCGGGCACCACCAGACCAGACGCTAGACAGCACCACTCCGCCGGGCACCACCAGGCGAGACGCTGGACGACGCTGTAAGGTCACATGACCGGCGAGCAGGACCCCCTCTCAATCCGAATCAGTGTTGCTTTATGTCCGCAGGCTGAGCCCACGAAGGTGCTACGGGTGTGGTGGAAAGATGTGTGTTGAAGCGCAGACAGAAGCGCAGTGGATTACTAGACTATTTTAACGTGAAAGAGCAAGGTTTAACTGCATGAAACAGCTGTTATGCCTAATTATGAAACAGGGACACCGTTTGACTCTGATCGGGGCCAGGTGTTGGCGTGTAGCGAGCTTGATGATATCTAGACTGCCGACACTACAATTTTTATAACACCGCGGAGAATGTGCTTGGCAATCAGTGGAGAATGCAATGCAGATAGATTATCTCCTACGGGAATAGAAGTTCTGCCAACCCGTTTTGACTAAAAATCGTGAATAACTGGGTGGACATTTGTGTAAATGTTAGGCCCCCATGCTAGGCCAACTGTTACGGGGTAATGGCAGGTGCAGATGACAATAATTAAATCCAGATCGTGGCACCGCTCATAAATGGTTGCCCACTGGCTGTGTTCAAAATTTGAGAAGTGTTTATAAATATGCGAAAGAGAGCTTTTCCAGCATTCATACCTTGCTCTTTCCCAATGCTTTTGTACTCGATCGTAATGTGGATTGTGGACGAATGATTCGCTGAATGACGAAAAAGCTGCGATGTGGGATAAGTGTGACGTCATTGTGACGTGAATGACGTCATTGTGACGTGCATGACGTCATTGTGACGTGTATGACGTCATTGTGACGTGTGTGACGTTATTGTGACGTGTATGTCGTTATTGTGACGTGTATGACGTCATTGTGACGTATATGCCGTCATTGTGACACCATTGCTGCAAACGACGTGTCGAGTTATTGCGTTTCCCGTGTCAAACAATCTCAGTGGTCTGCAGTCGAGGGTCGTTTGTACCGGAGCGTGCTCGTTACACGGTGTTACACGCCGTTCTATAAAGTTTATGATGTTCCAGATGTTCACAATGTTCGATGTTGCTCTTGTGTGTTGTCTTCGATCGTCCCACCGAACGATCCTTGGCGTCGGGTCGCGGCGGCACGGGTACTGTGCAGGTCGCGTCCTCCTCTAGATGTTCGACGCCAACGACGCCAACGGTCGACGCCAACGACGCCAACGGTCCTGACGGAGCGATTGGGCGCGGCGGATCAATCTGACAAATGCTCAATCCCTGTGTCACCGTGTGTGGTGGCACGGCTCTTCTTTCGGCACCGGTTGGGTGCGCTGTTTTACATGGTTCGTTGTGATTGTTGGCGGTGGCAGACAGTGTCAGTGTCAGTGTCAGTGTCAGTGTCAGTGTCAGCAGACAGTGACAGTGTTCTCTGGTGGTCCGCGGACTGCGTGTGACGGACCGAATATGACACCCGGTTGTGTGGTTACCGACCGAATATGACACCTGGTCCTGTGGTTACCGACCGAATATGACACCCGGCCCTGTGGTTACCGACCGAATATGACACCTGGTCCTGTGGTTACCGACCGAATATGACACCTGGTCCTGTGGTTACCGACCGAATATGACACCTGGTCCTGTGGTTACCGACCGAATATGACACCTGGTCCTGTGGTTACCGACCGAATATGACACCTGTTCCTGTGGTTACCGACCGAATATGACACCCGGTATTGTGGTTACCGACCGAATATGACACCCGGTCCTGTGGTTATCGACCGAATATGACACCCGGTCCTGTGGTTACCGACCGAATATGACACCCGGTTTTGTGGTTACCGACCGAATATGACACCTGGTCCTGTGGTTACCGACCGAATATGACACCCGGTCCTGTGGTTACCGACCGAATATGACACCTGGTCCTGTGGTTATCGACCGAATATGACACCTGGTCCTGTGGTTACCGACCTAATATGACACCCGGTCCTGTGGTTTCCGACCTAATATGACACCTGGTCCTGTGGTTATCGACCGAATATGACGCCCGGTCCTGTGGTTACCGACCGAATATGACACCTGGTCCTGTGGTTATCGACCGAATATGACGCCCGGTCCTGTGGTTACCGACCGAATATGACACCTGGTCCTGTGGTTACCGACCGAATATGACACCCGGTCTTGTGGTTACCGACCGAATATGACACCTGGTCCTGTGGTTACCGACCAAATATGACACCCGGTCCTGTGGTTACCGACCGAATATGACACCCGGTTTTGTGGTTACCGACCGAATATGACACCTGGTCCTGTGGTTACCGACCGAATATGACACCCGGTCCTGTGGTTACCGACCGAATATGACACCTGGTCCTGTGGTTACCGACCGAATATGACACCTGGTTCTGTGGTTACCGACCGAATATGACACCTGGTCCTGTGGTTACCGACCGAATATGACACTCGGTCCTGTGGTAACCGACCGAATATGACACCCGGTCCTGTGGTTATCGACCGAATATGACATCTGGTCCTGTGGTTACCGACCTAATATGACACCCGGTCCTGTGGTTACCGACCTAATATGACACCTGGTCCTGTGGTTATCGACCGAATATGACGCCCGGTCCTGTGGTTACCGACCGAATATGACACCTGTTCCTGTGGTTATCGACCGAATATGACGCCCGGTCCTGTGGTTACCGACCGAATATGACACCTGTTCTTGTGGTTACCGACCGAATATGACACCCGGTTCTGTGGTTACTGACCGAATATGACACCCGGTCCTGTGGTTACCGACCGAATATGACACCCGGTCCTGTGGTTATCGACCGAATATGACACCTGGTCCTGTGGTTACCGACCGAATATGACACCTGGCCCTGTGGTTACCGACCGAATATGACACCCGGTCCTGTGGTTATCGACCGAATATGACACCTGGTCCTGTG
Organism: Chirona hameri; assembly: GCA_036785665.1. NCBI lineage: Eukaryota > Metazoa > Arthropoda > Thecostraca > Balanomorpha > Balanidae > Chirona > Chirona hameri. The sequence goes on from JAXIVJ010011031.1 coordinate 22,194, forward strand.
GTTACCGACCGAATATGACACCTGGTCCTGTGGTTACCGACCGAATATGACACCCGGTCCTGTGGTTACCCACCGAATATGACACCCGGTCCTGTGGTTACCGACCGAATATGACACCTGGTCCTGTGGTTACCGACCGAATATGACACCCGGTCCTGTGGTTACCGACCGAATATGACACCCAGTCCTGTGGTTATCGACCGAATATGACACCTGGTCTTGTGATTACTGACCGAATATGACATCTAGTCCTGTGGTTACCGACCGAATATGACACCTGGTCCTGTGGTTACCGACCTAATATGACACCTGGTTCTGTGATTACCGACCGAATATGACACCTGGTCCTGTGGTTACCGACCTAATATGACACCCGGTCCTGTGGTTACCGACCGAATATGACACCCGGTCCTGTGGTAACCGACCGAATATGACACCCGGTCCTGTGGTTACCAACCGAATATGACACCCGGTCCTGTGGTTACCGACCGAATATGACACCCGGTCCTGTGGTTACCGACCGAATATGACACCCGATCCTGTGGTTATCGACCGAATATGACACCTGGTCCTGTGGTTACCAACCGAATATGACACCTGGTCCTGTGGTTATCTACCGAATATGACGCCCGGTCCTGTGGTTACCGACAGAATATGACACCCGGTTATGTGGTTACCGACCGAATATGACACCTGGTCCTGTGGTTACCGACCGAATATGACACCTGGTCCTGTGGTTACCGACCGAATATGACACCCGGTCTTGTGGTTACCGACCGAATATGACACCTGGTCCTGTGGTTACCGACCGACTATGACACCCGGTCCTGTGGTTACCGACCGAATATGACACCCGGTTTTGTGGTTACCGACCGAATATGACACCTGGTCCTGTGGTTACCGACCGAATATGACACCCGGTCCTGTGGTTACCGACCGAATATGACACATGGTCCTGTGGTTACCGACCGAATATGACACCTGGTCCTGTGGTTACCGACCGAATATGACACCTGGTCCTGTGGTTACCGACCGAATATGACACCTGGTCCTGTGGTTACCGACCGAATATGACACTTGGTCCTGTGGTTACCGACCGAATATGACACCCGGTCTTGTGGTTACCGACCGAATATGACACCTGGTCCTGTGGTTACCGACCGAATATGACACCCGGTCCTGTGGTTACCGACCGAATATGACACCCGGTTTTGTGGTTACCGACCGAATATGACACCTGGTCCTGTGGTTACCGACCGAATATGACATCCGGTCCTGTGGTTACCGACCGAATATGACACCTGGTCCTGTGGTTACCGACTGAATATGACATCTGGTCCTGTGGTTACCGACCGAATATGACACCTGGTCCTGTGGTTACCAACCGAATATGACACCTGGTCCTGTGGTTACCGACCGAATATGGCACCCGGTCCTGTGGTTATCGACCGAATATGACACCTGGTCCTGTGGTTACCGACCTAATATGACACCTGGTCCTGTGGTTACCGACCTAATATGACACCTGGTCCTGTGGTTACCGACCGAATATGACACCCGGTCTTGTGGTTACCGACCGAATACGACACCTGGTCCTGTGGTTACCGACCGAATATGACACCCGGTCCTGTGGTTACCGACCGAATATGACACCCGGTTTTGTGGTTACCGACCGAATATGACACCTGGTCCTGTGGTTACCGACCGAATATGACACCCGGTCCTGTGGTTATCGACCGAATATGACACCTGGTCCTGTGGTTACCGACCGAATATGACACCTGGTCCTGTGGTTATCGACCGAATATGACACCTGGTCCTGTGGTTATCGACCGAATATGACACCTGGTCCTGTGGTTACCGACCGAATATGACACCTGGTCCTGTGGTTACCGACCTAATATGACACCCGGTCCTGTGGTTACCGACCGAATATGACACCCGATCCTGTGGTTACCGACCGAATATGACACCTGGTCCTGTGGTTACCGACCGAATATGACACCTGGTCCTGTGGTTACCGACCGAATATGACACCCGGTCTTGTGGTTACCGACCGAATATGACACCCGGTCCTGTGGTTACCGACCGAATATGACACCTGGTCCTGTGATTACCGACCGAATATGACACCTGGTCCTGTGGTTACCAAACGAATATGACACCTGGTCCTGTGGTTATCGACCGAATATGACGCCCGGTCCTGTGGTTACCGACCGAATATGACACCCGGTTATGTGGTTACCGACCGAATATGACACCTGGTCCTGTGGTTACCGACCGAATATTACACCTGGTCCTGTGGTTACCGACCGAATAGACACCCGGTCTTGTGGTTACCGACCGAATATGACACCTGGTCCTGTGGTTACCGACCGAATATGACACCCGGTCCTGTGGTTACCGACCGAATATGACACCCGGTTTTGTGGTTACCAACCGAATATGACACCTGGTCCTGTGGTTACCAACCGAATATGACACCTGGTCCTGTGGTTCCCGACCGAATATGACACCCGGTCCTGTGGTTACCGACCGAATATGACACCTGGTCCTGTGGTTACCGACCGAATATGACACCTGGTCCTGTGGTTACCGCCCGAATATGACACCCGGTTCTGTGGTTATCGATCAATAAAGAGAACACGGCCTCCTAGTGCTGTTGGTAAACACCTATGTAAGTGCTGCTGGTAAACACCTATGTAAGTGATGCTGGTAAACACCTATGTAAGTGCTGCTGGTAAACACCTATGTAAATGCTGCTGGTAAACCCCTATGTAAATGATGCTGGTAAACACCTATGTAAATGATGCTGGTAAACACCTATGTAAATGCTGCTGGTAAACACCTATGTAAGTGCTGCTGGTAAACACCTATGTAAATGCTGCTGGTAAACACCTATGTAAATGCTGCTGGTAAACACCTTTGTATGTGCTGCTGGTAAACACCTATGTAAGTGATGCTGGTAAACACCTATGTAAGTGCTGCTGGTAAACACCTATGTAAGTGCTGCTGGTAAACACCTATGTAAGTGATGCTGGTAAACACCTATGTAAGTGCTGCTGGTAAACACCTATGTAAGTGCTGCTGGTAAACACCTATGTAAGTGATGCTGGTAAACACCTATGTAAGTGCTGCTGGTAAACACCTATGTAAATGCTGCTGGTAAACACCTATGTAAGTGCTGCTGGTAAACACCTATGTAAGTGATGCTGGTAAACACCTATGTAAGTGATGCTGGTAAACACCTATGTAAGTGCTGCTGGTAAACACCTATGTAAGTGCTGCTGGTAAACGCCTATGTAAGTGATGCTGGTAAACACCTATGTAAATGATGCTGGTAAACACCTATGTAAATGCTGTTGGTAAACACCTATGTAAGTGCTGCTGGTAAACACCTATGTAAATGCTGCTGGTAAACACCTATGTAAGTGCTGCTGGTAAACACCTATGTAAGTGCTGCTGGTAAACACCTATGTAAATGATGCTGGTAAACACCTATGTAAATGCTGCTGGTAAACACCTATGTAAGTGCTGCTGGTAAACACCTATGTAAGTGATGCTGGTAAACACCTATGTAAGTGCTACTGGTAAACACCTATGTAAGTGCTGCTGGTAAACACCTATGTAAGTGATGCTGGTTGACTCAAGTGAAGCATCACTCGGTGGTCTGACAAAACGAATGGAGAGGAGAGAAAAAATCGTTGACAAAGCAGGTCTGCTGGACATTTTTTATTGGCAATTACCGGAAGTGGTCGCGTGACGTCATGTTCCGTGCGCGTGCCCCCGTGGAGCGCCAACACACCGACACACAACCCTACTGACCCACTGGCCCATTCGTCATTAATGATCATCCTCAATGCGCCGGTCGTCAATAACTCGTCACGATCATTTGGAGGGGAGGGCGGGAGAGCGGCACACGCGAAGTAACTCGTCACGATCATTGGTAGGGGAGGGCGGGAGAGCGGCACACGCGAAGTAACTCGTCACGATCATTGGTAGGGGAGGGCGGGAGAGCGGCACACGCGAAGGACGAACTCGGCAGACGACGGGGATCTTTATCTCACGACTGACACATATAACAGCTGCATCATCCTCATACGACTGCAAAGAGGGCAACCTCCTGACAGCTAGGACACAACCAGGACCTAGCAGTCCATGTGTCCACAAGTTGGTAGAGCTGCGGGCTTGGTAGGGCTGCGGGCTTGGTAGAGCTGCGGGCTTGATAGAGCTGCGGGCTTGGTAGGGCTGCGGGCTTGGTAGAGCTGCGGGCTTGGTAGAGCTGCGGGCTTGGTAGAGCTGCGGGCTTGGTAGAGCTGCGGGCTTGGTAGAGCTGCGGGCTTGGTAGAGCTGCGGGTTTGGTAGAGCTGCGGGCTTGGTAGAGCTGCGGGCTTGGTAGAGCTGCGGGCTTGGAAGAGCTTCGGGCTTGGAAGCTGTCCCGCGCCAGTAATCGTCTCGAACCCACCTCGGATGCTGGGTCGGCAGTGCCCACATTGGCAACCCCTGGCAAGGTGGGTTCCTGTGGGTTCAGCTTTCGAGAAAGGTAACCGTTCATCAGCAGCCACAAAGCGGTCAGATTATGTTGTCAGATAATATGGATTCGGGCTTAACCCTCGCCAGTGCAGCGTCCGATACCTACGTGACCGCGCATGGGGAGGGGGGGGGGGACCCCCTGGCGTTTCGCCCCTAATTGAGCTAGAGTTTCGATTAAAAAACGAGCGCATTGCTTGTGACGAGAGGAAGCCGTTGACACCCGATGTTAATATCATGGATCATTAAGTGACCTCTGTGGTCATGATGACCCGGAAGTCATCGAAATCGTAAATGCGTAGAAATTGAATTTAATCGAGCTAGAATCATGAATGAGCATATCATTTTGCAAAATGAATTCCAACTTTGAAATCAGTGTCACAAAATGTCCTAGAAACTACCAGATTCCATAAAGGTCATCTCAGGTCATCGGAGGTCAGTGACTTCGGTTGACCTGTGAAGGTGCATGACCCCAGTGGAACATATCATAATGTAAAATGGATGCAAAATTTGAAATTAGCGTCACAAAATGCCCTAGAAACTGCCAGAGGCCAAACAGTCATATCAGGTCATCGGAGGTCACAATCTCAATGGAAACCATAAATGTCACCTGTTGTCATATGTGCATATGCTTCAGTGCAGCAAACACTCGGAAACTGCACAAGATACAAGCACCGATGCTACGGGACGCCAGTTGCGCCTGACATGATCTTGAGAAACAGGTCTTGAGTTCAGAGGTCACGGGTCATGGGGGATAGAAGTTAAAAAATTCAGAGTAGGGGAAATGGGGTATAGTGGACCACCTGGGCAAAGAAAACCACCCAGTCTGCTGTTTTTATGAGTGGAGCAATCTACGTGCAATTATCTTCACTAATAGCGCATTATGTTGACACACTTCCGACTGCGACGGCTCGGCGATCGAGGTGACAGTTTTCGCTCAGAGACAAAAAAAGTGATATTTTCGATTGAACTGTTATAATTTTAGTGTAAATTGTAATAGAAATGTCGAGATTACTGCGGTGTCTGTGCCCCAAATGTAGATTCCTATCAGTGCTTCGGTAATGCAATTGTATAGTTGTAAATGCGCCATAAACAAGCAATCGTCATGTTCGGCGTGTCGTCTGAAATGCTTGTCCAAAATTTGGGGAACATGGCTTTAGGCCGCTCCGGGGGAAAAAAGCTTGCCCAAATGTGAAACTTTTATTTTTGGGGTAAAGTAGACCTGGGTGCAGATGTGTATTTTTTTCGGTAACTTGGTAGCGAGCGTTGGCGACAGATTTTGTTCAGTGAAGCGACAAATATTGGGCTTTGGGGAAGTTTATGCCGTTGTCAGAAGATCAGAACCCGGCCGAACCGAGCAATAGAATGGACCTTGTTCGTTACACTTGGTTGTGCGTCCCATTCTTTGTGAGAAAACAAAAACAGGAAAGTTTTCAGAATAAAATAATGATGATTTGGGGCGAAATTTTACATTTTTATGCCTCAGGAAAATGGTCCCAAACGGCAAGCACAACACAATAAATGATCACGCAACAAACAATATGCTTCATTGATTTCACCCACACTACAACACATGGGGTATGTTTGCAAGCGAAAATATCAACGAGCGGTTTTCTGGATCGTACAGACTTAAGGGCATAGTTAATTGGCAGACGCGTTTCTTTGGGGCGATCGGTTTTTCGCTGCCGGTAAGCGTATTTCGGTTGCCTGCATTATAATTGCCACTGGCTAGCGTACAACTGAACATAAGTCAGTCAAAAATATAAATATTGCTTTAAAATTTGGTTTGGACATCGTCCATACTTGGTTCTCCAATATATCTTCCGGTTTTGAATATATTTGAAGAATGTATTTTGTGATGAAAAACTCTTCTTCTTTTTTTTGGGGGGGGGGGGAATTTCCATTAAATCAAAATTTTCAAATGTATTCAAAAACCGGAAGGTATATTGAAGAACCAAGTATGGACGATGCCGAAGCCGAATTTCAAAGCAATATCTATTTTTGACTGACTTATGTCCGGTTTTACGCTAGCCGGTGGCAATTAGAATGTGGGAAACCGATATACGCGGTCTAGAAATACGCTGCCGGCCGGTATCGCGCGACAGGCCGGCCCATTGACTTGCGTTATAGCGAGTGGTATCAAGCTTGTATCGGAAGTGAGCGTCTCAGTGTGTCGCATGAAAGTTTTCTCGGAAGTAACTTGTGCTTTTATCAACCGATTACAATGAATCTTTCAGTACCCTACTTTTGAACAATTTGACACATACTCTCAATTTTATTTTAAAAAAACTTTTATCCCCCCATGACCTGTGACCTATGACCTGTTTTTCAAATTCATGTCAGGCGCAACTGGCGGCCCGTAGTATCGGTGCTTGTAATTTGTGCAGTTTCCGAGTGTTAGTTTCTCAGGAGCACAGGTGTCAACAGGTGACATTTATGGTTTCCACTGAGATTGTAACCTCAGTTGACCTTTTCAGAGGTCAGCCGATGTCATTGACCTCCGATGACCTGATATAACCTGTTTTGCCCAATGTCAGTTTCTAGGACATTTTGTGACGCTGATTTCAAATTTGGCATCCATTTTACATTATTATATGTCACACTGGGGTCATGCACTTTCACAGGTCAACCGAGGTCACTGACCTCCAATGACCTGAGATTAACTTTTTGGAATCTTGTAGTTTTTAGGACATTTAGTGACGCTTATTTCAAATTTGGCATCCAATTTGCTTCGCTCGGCTTCGCTCGTGAAACGCCCATCCAGGCGTCCAACTGAAAGTATTTTGCTTGATATGTGGCGACAATCCTCACCGGAGTTGTCATCGTGCGAAATTGTCCTAGATTCGTTGTGAGCGACAAATCTCGCCATTTATAGACCTCTGCCTGAGTGGTCCGCTTTGCCCCGCCATTTACGAGATTGCATGTTTCTGTATTTCACGTGGAAGGCCGCATTAAAGATGCCCAAAGCGAATAGCTTAATTGGTTCGCTGCTGTTGTTATCGAGTTATCAACTTTTTGGAAACGCTCGAAGTGCAGACAGAGCATAGCTGCTTTGCTGCCGTTTATCTGGAGTTACAGACTGGAGTTCATACAAGGGCTGGGTTAATTACCAATACATGACATTGGTGTTGTTAATGAACATATATCAGTATTTGAACGATGAGTACCTGGAGATGAAGACATAAGTATTGTAAATAAACATTGTTTTAATCTAATGGTGTAGAGTTCACTTTGGTTGGTTCACTGGTTCACTTTGCCCGTCGATTATTTTCTCACCCGAAACATGTTTTGGTTTCTTCGGTGGCGAATTACGCCCTATGTGTCAAATTGCTCAAACGTAGGGTACTGAAAGTTTCATCGCAAGCGGCTAATAAATACGCGAGTTATTTCCGAAAAACCGAGGGGTGACATCCATCCCCCTTGGCCCTTGTACTAGCGAGGGTTAACCTGCACCCCGCGGGGGGGGGGGGCAAAATCTACTCCCTCCCAGATTTTCTCAATAACTTGAAAACCATGATAGATATCGATGTGACACTTTCAGAACTTTATTCTACATGCATTCTACGTCTTCTCATACAATTTCAGTGAAATTGATGCAGTGCTTTGGGAGATCATGACGTTTTAATGACGTCATGCCATGCCATTTTTGGTGGAAGAACGATAAATGTGTGACAAGTCGTAGCAAATCAAGTTTTGATGCAAATTGCAAATCAAAACGTCAAAAGAAAGGAAATCACATTCTCTTCCAAATGGCTGTCTCGGATTTGCGGAAACTTGGGTTTTGACCAAAAAAATAAACAAACTAATCTTTTTCGGAAGAATTTCCACAATATTTTTTCTTTATAGATATTTTTAAAAAAAAAACGGAAAAAGTATTAGAGAACTAAGTATGAACCCAGAGTACCCAGAGCAAATATCGATACCCAGAGCAAATTTCAAGCCAATATGTTTATTTTTGACTGACTTATGGCTCCCAAGTTTAACCCGCGCGGCGCTGGGGGGTAAATTTTACCCCCACTCCCGGATTTTCTACATAACTTAAAAACTATCACAGATATCGAAATGAAACTTGCGGTACCATATGGTGCATCAATTCTACATCTTGTGTTATAATTTTGTTGAAATTCGTGAAAATTTTGAGGAGATAATGACGTGTTAGTGACGTCATGTCATGTCATTTTTGGTGAAAAAACGTTAAATGTTTGAAAAATCGTAGAAAATAGCGTGTTGATGCAAATAAAAAATAAAAGGCGTAAAAAGAAAGGAAATAACATTGTCTTTCACATGCCTATCTCAGATGTTCAAAACTTGGGGATTTTAACCCCCAAAAATGCAAAAACTTATTTTTGGGAAGAATTTCCACAAAAGTTTTTTGTTTGAAATTTTTCTCTCTAAAAAAAAACGGAAGATATACTAGAGAGCCGAGTATGAACGATGTTCAAACCAAATTTCAAAGCAATTTCTTTATTTTTGACTGACTTATGGCTCTCTAAGAATAAGTAACTCATGACGTCATTTTTTTTAATTGCGTTTTTTGGCTTTTACTGACCAGATACAGACAAATAAATGCCACCACTGTATTTCGAAGAAAAAACTAGTCTAGAACCATGCAATGTTTATTTAGATTAATCAATTTCAAATTTTGACCTTATTTGTGACCTGACCTTGACCTGAGGGAGATTATATGGTGTCAAGCTGTGACAATGGCTGCTTCTATCGAATTATACGTGTAAAATAACCCATACAACATGTGTCGCATGGCTTTCGTAGACCTGTGACCTTTTGTGACCTGACCGTGACCTTGACCTTTGCTTAAAATTTCACTTTTACTTATGCGGGACATGCATTATACATTTGAGAGCACTTTGTGGGATAATAGTTGCAATACAAGGCTTTGGATGGAAAGTATATCCCAAAAACCCAAATACTGAAATTTTGACACTTGACCTGACCGTGACCTGACATATGACCTTATGTTAATAATTTCGGGCATGCATTAGATTCTTCTCACTGAGAGCTTTCGATCGCCGCCTTGCGCGTCTCGCTGCGGCTATTGGTTCGGAAGATACGACGGGGGTAAAATTTCCCCCCAGCACCGCACGTTCGGATGGAGACCCCAGCGCCGCGCGGGATACAAAACTCATGACGTCATTTTTTTAGGTTACGTTTTTCGGCTTTAGTAACCAGGTACAGACAAACAAATGCCACTGCTGTATTTCTGAGACAAAGCTGGTCTAGAAACATGACGTTTTTATTTAAATGAATAAATTTTCAAATTATGTCCTTATTGGGACCTGATCTTGACCTGAGGGCCATTATATGGGGTCAGGTTGTGAAAATGGCTTCTACTATCGAATTTTACGTGTAAAATAACCCATACAACATGTGTCGCATGGCTTTCGTAGACCTGTGACCTTTTGTGACCAGACCTTGACCTTGACATTTGCTTACAATTTCACTTTTGCTTATGCGGGAGATGCATTATACATTTGAGAGTACTTTGTTTAGTAATAGTCGCAATCTAAGGCTTTGGATGGAAAGTATGGCCCAAAAACCCAAAACCTCAATTTGTATATTTTACCTGACCGTGACCTGACATGTGACCTTATTTTAAAACTTTTGCTATGCTTTAGATCGTTTCGTTGAGAGCTTTCAATTGTCGCCTTGCGCGTCTCGCTGCAGTTATTGGTTCGGAAAATAACGAAGGGGAAGAATCTGCCCCCCCCCCACCCCAGCGGGGCGCGTTCGGCGGGAGACCCCAGCGGGGCGCGGGGTTAAGTAACAAGTTCTTCTTAAAGAAAGGTACTAAACTCAGAAATCCATCGATTCGAAAATTGAGAGAAAATTAAAAAGCAAGCCTCCTGAGACAGACTGGCTATGAGGACCGTAAAAACGTAAACTCTCCCCTCCCCCACCTCGTCAGCTACATGTTCTGGGTCGCTGGCTGACCGCCGTGGGCGCCGGCTGACCGCCGGCTGGCTGGCCCGCCCTCGGGCGTGGGTCACGTGACCGACAACAGGTCGGATGAACCAGTGTTCGCCACGGGCCCACCAACCCCCAGCCCGGCCCGGCCCAGGCCCATGAACACCAAGCCCAGGCCCGGACCAGGCCCGGTCAAATTCATAATATTGAATATAATATATAGGCCTATATAATATATAGGCCCAGGCCCGGTCCGGCCCATTCAGATTAAGCATACCATTATTTTCAAAAAATTTGCAATAATTATCCTAGCATATTTACTTGTATACTATAAATGTGAAACACTGAACAAAAAAAAGAAGACACAGTCACAGCTACAGTGTGTTGCTGTGTAAGTGAACTGCTGGTTACAATATGTTTAAGCTGACCTGAGCTTGCGCGCATTACTTCAAAATGATCAGCCCAGGCCCGTCCAGAGCCCTGTGATTTCTTTAAAGTTGAGGTCCGGCCCAGTCCCGGCCCGTGGCCCATAGGGCTAGCCCGGCCGTCGCGGTGGCGAACTCTGGGATGAACAGCTGTGCGGGCAGGTCAGTCAGGGGATGAACAGCTGTGCGGGGTAGGCCAGTCAGGGGATGAACAGCTGTGCGGGGCAGGTCAGTCAGGGTATGAACAGCAGTGCGGGGCAGGCCAGTCAGGGGATGAACAGCTGTGCGGGGCAGGCCAGTCAGGGGAGGAGATGCCAGGTCAGTCAGGGGAGGGGATGTCAGGTCATTCAGGGGAAGGGATGTCAGGTCAGTCAGATGAGGGGGTGTCAGGTCAGTCAGGGGAGGAGATGTCAGGTCAGTCAGGGGAGGGGATGGCAGGTCAGTCAGGGGAGGGGATGTCAGGTCAGTCAGGGAGGGGATGTCAGGTCAGTCAGGGGAGGGGATGTCAGGTCAGTCAGGGGAGGGGATGTCAGGGGAGGGGATGTCAGGTCAGTCAGGAGAGGAGATGTCAGGTCAGTCAGGGGAGGAGATGTCAGGTCAGTCAGGGGAGGAGATGTCAGGTCAGTCAGGGGAGGAGATGTCAGGGGAGGGGATGTCAGGGGAGGGGATGTCAGGTCATTCAGGGGAGGAGATGTCAGGTCAGTCAGGGGAGGAGATGTCAGGGGAGGGGATGGCAGGTCAGTCAGGGGAGGGGATGTCAGGGGAGGGGATGTCAGGGGAGGGGATGTCAGGTCAGTCAGGGGAGGAGATGTCAGGTCAGTCAGGGGAGGAGATGTCAGGGGAGGGGATGGCAGGGGAAGGGATGGCAGGTCAGTCAGGGGAGGAGATGTCAGGTCAGTCAGGGGAAGATATGTCAGGGGAGGGGATGGCAGGTCAGTCAGGGGAGGGGATGTCAGGGGAGGGGATGTCAGGGGAGGGGATGTCAGAGGAGGGGATGTCAGGTCAGTCAGGGAGGGGATGTCAGGTCAGTCAGGGGAGGGGATGTCAGGTCAGTAAGGGGAGGGGATGTCAGGTCAGTCAGGGAGGGGATGTCAGGTTAGTCAGGGGAGGGGATGTCAGGGAAGATGTCAGGTCAGTCAGGGGAGGGAGGGGATGCCAGGTCAGTCAGGGAGGGGATGTCAGGTCAGTCAGGGAGGAGATTTCAGGTCAGTCAGGGGAGGGGATGTCAGGTCAGTCAGGGGAGAGGATGTCAGGTCAGTCAGGGGAGGGGATGTCAGGTCAGTCAGGGAGGGGATGTCAGGTCAGTCAGGGGAGGGGATGTCAGGTCAGTCAGGGAGGAGATGTCAGGTCAGTCAGGGGAGGGGATGTCAGGTCAGTCAGGGGAGGGGATGTCAGGTCAGTCAGGGGAGGGGAGGTCAGGTCAGTCAGGGTAGGAGATGTCAGGTCAGTCAGGGGAGGGGATGTCAAGTTAGTCAGGGGAGTGGATGTCAGGTCAGTCAGGGGAGGGGATGTCAGGTCAGTCAGGGGAGGGGGATGTCAGGTCAGTCAGGGGAGGGGATGTCAGGTCAGTCAGGGGAAGGGGTGTCAGGTCAGTCAGGGGAGGGGATGTCAGGTCAGTCACGGGAGGGGATGTCAGGTCAGTCAGGGGAGGGGATGTCAGGTCAGTCAGGGGAGGGGATGTCAGGGGGGGGGGTGTCAGGGCAGTCAGGGGAGGGGATTTCAGGGGGAGGGGATGTCAGGTCAGTCAGGGGAGGGGATGTCAGGGGGGGGGGGGGGTGGCAGGTCAGTCAGGGGAGGGGATGTCAGGTCAGGTAGGGGAGGGGATGTCAGGTCAGTCAGGGAGGGGATGTCATGTCAGTCAGGGGAGGGGATGTCAGGTCAGTCAGGGGAGGGGATGTCAGGTCAGTCAGGGGAGGGAATGTCATGTCAGTCAGGGGAGGGGATGTCAGGTCAGTCAGGGGAGGGCAATTTCAGGTCAGTCAGGGGAGGGGATGGCAAGTCAGTCAGGGGAGGGATGACAGGTCAGTCAGGGGAGGGGATGTCAGGTCAGTCAGGGGAGGGGATGTCAGGTCAGTCAGGGGAGGGGATGTCAGGTCAGTCAGGGGAGGGAATGTCAGATCAGTCAGGGGAGGGGATGTCAGGTCAGTCAGGGGAGGGGATGTCAGGGGAGGGGATGGCAGGTCAGTCAGGGGAGAGGAGATGTCAGGTCAGTCAGGGGAGTGGATGTCAAGTTAGTCAGGGGGAGGGGGTGGCAGGTCAGTCAGGGGAGGGGATATCAGGTCAGTCAGGGAAGGGGATATCAGGTCAGTCAGGGGAGGGGATGTCAGGGGGAGGGGATGTCAGGTCAGTCAGGAGAGGGGATGTCAGGTCAGTCAGGGGAGGGGATGTCAGGTCAGTCAGGTGGAGGGGATGTCAGTGGGAGGGGATGTCAGGTCAGTCAGGGGAGGGGATGTCAGGTCAGTCAGAGGAGGGATGTCAGGGGGGGATTGTCAGCTCAGCCAGGGGAGGAGATGTCAGGGGAGGGGATGTCAGGGGAGGGGATGTCAGGTCAGTCAGGGGAGGAGATGTCAGGTCAGGTCAGAGGGAGGAGTTGTCAGGGGAGGGGATGTCAGGTCAGTCAGGGGAGGGGATGTCAGGTCAGTCAGGGAGGGGATGTCAGGGGAGGGGATTGGCAGGTCAGTCAGGGGAGGAGATGTCAGGTCAGTCAGGGAGTGGATGTCAAGTTAGTCAGGGGGAGGGGGTGTCAGGTCAGTCAGGGAGAGGGGGTGTCAGGGTCAGTCAGGGGAGGGGATGTCAGGTCAGTCAGGGGAGGGGATGTCAGGTCAGGCAGGGGAGGGGATGTCAGGTCATGTTAGGGGGAGGGGATGGCAGGTCAGTCACGGAAGGGTGATGTCAGTTCAGTCAGGGAGGGGGATGGCAGGTCAGTCAGGGGAGAGGATGGTCAGGTTAGTCAGGGGAGGGGATGTCAGGGTCAGCCAGGGAGGGGATGTCAGGGGGAGGGGATGTCAGGTCAGTCAGGGGGAGGATATGTCAGGTCAGTCAGGGGAGGGGATGTCAGGGGAGGGGGGATGTCAGGGGGAAAGGGATGTCAGGGGAGGGGATGTCAGGAGAGGGGATGTCAGGTTAGTCAGGGGAGGGGATGTCAGGTCAGTCAGGGGAGGGTGATGTCAGGTCCAGTCAGGGGAGGAGATGTCAGGTCAGTCAGGGGAGGGGATGTCATGGGAGGAGATGTCAGGGGAGAGGATGTCAGGTCAGTCAGGGGGAGGAGATGTCAGGTCAGTCAGGGGAGGGTATGTCAGGGGAGGGGATGTCAGGGGAGGGGATGTCAGGTCAGTCAGGGGAGGGGGATGTCAGGTCAGTCAGGGAGGGGATGTCTGGGAGGGGATGTCAGGTCAGTCAGGGGAGGAGATGTCAGGTCAGTCAGGGGAGGGGATGTCAGGGGGAGGGGGATGTCAGGGGAGGGTATGTCAGGTAAGTCAGGGGAGGATATGTCAGGTCAGTCAGGGGAGGGGATGTCAGGTCAGTCAGGGGAGGGGATGTCAGGGGGGGTGATGTCAGGTCAGTCAGGGGAGGGGATGTCAGGTCAGTCAGGGAAGGGGATATCAGGTCAGTCAGGGGAGGGGATGTCAGGGGAGGGGGATGGCAGGTCAGTCAGGGGAGGAGATGTCATGTCAGTCAGGGGAGGGGATGTCAGGTCAGTCACTCGAGAGCCGCGTGGAGCGAGGGCCGGGAAAAACGCAGATCTCAGTGATATTATCAGTGAAATAAGTCAGTGAAATGGTTACAACTCAAGAGTATTGTTCAGTTACATATTAATCTGAAATATTATTTATTAATGGTATGGCAAAGATATACCCCGATTTGCTTGCCTCAAGTGAACAAACCAATCACAGTAGCCAGCACAAGTCGACGCTGCGGTGCTCGTGCTGTGGCCACCAATCGACCAATTTCGAGACGTGTTCACACCTCTCCGTACCTATGCCTGCCAGACCGAGCTGCAGTTCGCTGTACGAGTGCATCGAGCTTTACATGGCTGGGGACACCATCAGCGGCTGGACGTGTCCAAAATGCAAGAGCAGCACTGAGGCCACCAAGCGGCTCGACATCTGGCGCCTGCCGCCCGTGCTCATTATTCATATACAGAGGTTTTGCAACGATAGCCTCTGGCGGAAAAAAACAGTCAAACTTGCAATTCTCGCTGGAAAACCTGGACATGTCGCCGCACGTCCTCAACCAGGAGGCGCTAATACCGTCACCACAAGTACCACCTCTACGGCGTAGTGAACCACTCCGGATCGATGGAGAGCGGACACTACACGGCCATCTGTAGATGCGTCAACTCGGGCCGCTGGCACAAGATTCGACGACCAAGAGGTGCACCAGCTGAACAGCAGTGCCGTGCAGAGCCCAGCCGGCTACATCCTCTTCTACTCGGGCATCGACGGCCGGGCTTAGGCTTTAGCGAGCGGCGTGTCTGCCTCTGATACATGTGATACATGTTTTCAGGGACCCATCATGGTTTGTCGTGTGTGTGTATGTCATATGTGTATGTGCATGTGTATGTGCTTTCTATTCTACCCGCATTTTCTTATAATAAATCACAGCAGCAGCCAATCACAATCACAGAGACAGTAGACCACAAGACAGTCAGCGCAAAAGGGAAGCTCGGGCCTCGGCCTGTGCACAAGTGACCTCAATAGCCTTTGTTTTGAGTGTTGTCCCCTAAATTCCCTTTCCTGACATCCTTGATATAATTCGACACCCTATTCATTCTAAGCACTTTCACGATCAATAACATAGTGCAAAGGTAACGTATTCACATTCATTTACAAGTTGCCACATTACAAATATTTTGGTGCGTCAACTTCAATATAATTCCTATAGGACTTCGCAACATCGCGGATATGGATCTGAATGAAAGTGTTGGTATTTGTAGTGTCCTAGCACGCGCCTGTTTACAAATAAACAACAGTGAATGGTTTATGTTATTACCGAGCTTACGCCTGGTCTCCCGTCAACTAGAGGGGGGGGGGGGGGGGTAGAGGGGGGATCTACTCATCAGCGGCCCGAACGTAGTGATGTGACTGAACATTTGCACACACAATCGGTTCATGTGACATAAATATTTTATTGCGTTTCTGAAACTATGCGTTGTCTGGTTTAGGAACAGCGCGCTCCGACAAATATCTTCCCTATGGTGGTTGTTGGAGCCCCGACCCGCCGGTCTCGCGCTCGGCCGGCCCGGGCTGACCCGCCCGGTCACGTGACCTGCCCGAGCGCGTGGCCGCCTGCGGCCGGCGAAGGACGGCGATCAGGGTCGTCGTCTCTGGCATGTCCTGTTTAGCTCAAAGCAAAGCTTCAAGAGCTCTTTCACATTTTAAAATGTCGCACAAGAATCGCCTGCTCGGTTCCCGACCGGCACCCCAAAAAGGTAGTTGTACTGGTTTATATAATACCTATGTTAAAACATGCATTCAAAAGGTGGAAGGAAAATGATCTTTGATGTTTTTTACTATGCAGCATTCTTGGCAAATATATTTGCATGTTATGCCAACCTAAGCCGCTTTAATCATATTTCAAAACATTTATATTTCACATTTTAGGTCTCAGGGAAGTTCCACTGGTATTATTAAAATAAAATTGCACTACCACTGAGTGAGACGCATTTGTGAGTGAGGCCACTGGCGTATCCAGGGGGGAGGGGGGGGGGGGCAAAGCGGCGATGCCCCCCCCCCCCCCAAAAAAAAATATGGAATCGGCGCAAAATTTTCACATTTCCTGATTACGAGCGAGCGCGCTCGCTCGTCCTTCCGTGGTATATGGGCAAATCTGATTATGAGCGGCCCGGCCCGATCCGACCCGACCCGACCCGACCCGACCCGACCCGTGGCGACGTCTTTGAGAAGCTCATATCTCTGCAACCACACGTCCGATTGACAAGCTTACTTTTTTTGCTGAGCAGCCCCATCCAACCTACAGATACAGATGCAGATATATTTTCACCGAGGGTCCACATCAATGATGGCTTTTCACCTGGCACGTCAATAAAGATAAAACAAGAGATGGGGCTAAGAGTCACTAAAGCAGCTAACACGGTGCAGATAAGACACTCGGAGTCACATCAGTCACATCAGGGTCGTGCTGCCAATATTACCCTACCCTGTTTGAGACCAGTGCCGACTCATGTGGGTGTCTACCACCGCGCGTGGCGCGTGCCGCGTGAGGGGTGTTGAAAGGTGTTTTCTCGCAAAAACTCTGCAACGGCTGAGCCGATTGTGTGCAAATTTGATGTGTGGTTAGGGACCCCTCAGCCGCCAATTTTCCACAGATCAGGGGTGGGGTGCCTCTGCACGTGCGCACGTGCACGCCCCTAGTCTATATATCAGGAACGGCTGAGCCGATTGTGTTCGAATTTGGTGCATGGTTAGGGACTTCTCAGCCGCCGTCTTTCCACAAGCCAGGGGTGGGGTGGTTTTGCACTTGCGCACGTGCACACCCTTATTATATATCTCTGGAACTGCTGGGCCGATTGTGTTAAAATGTGTTGTGTGGTTAGGGACCTCTCAGCCCCCACTTTCCCACGAATCAAAGGTGGGTGCCTCTGCACATGCGCACGTGCGCACCATTTCTTGTATCTCAAACTACTTGCCAGATCAAGTCGAAATTCCCCATGTATTTCCTTCGCGCTCGCTCGTTCATCGCCAACTACGGCGCCTTACTGGTATGCAAGACAATCTAAGTAACTTTTACTAAGTAAAGTTTGTTTTGAATCAGCCATCAATGCATAAGCAAGCGAAATCCGATGAGCTTTCAGAATTGTGTTAGACCTTTGGGGATTTGCCCCTCCCCAACCACCCGTGCCCCCCCCCCCCCAACCACCGTTCTGGATCCGCCAATGAGTGAGGCACTACCACCGAGTGAGCCACATTCGCATTACTCTGCCGCCGTTATAGTTAGCCGTTAGTTAGCCGTTAGTTAGCCGTGAGTTAGCCGCCGTTATAGTTAGCTGGCAGGCAAACGACGTCCCATTACATAAATACGCCGGCGGCCTGTACGTCCATTGCTCGTGAACCCGTGGCAATGAATTTTCAACCAGCCGACCATAACTCAAAGGGGGTTTAAAATTATGTTAATCGTCGCCCACGGACGCCGGCTTTCGAGGAAGCCATGCGTCGTGGCGCCGACGGTCGGAATGAGCCCCTTTGGCAGTTTGCGGAACCTCCGCACGGGGATTCAAACCAGAACGGGCCGCTGAATTTCACCGGTATCCAAGCGAGCCCACGGGCTATGCAAAGCAGGAAACACATGTCCGTCTGTAGGGCTGTTGCAACGCCATGCTCCCATGAGCAGTATAAATAGCCGCCTCCAGTCGACTGTGCTTCATGGCTCGCGAACATACATTTACGACATGACCGGGAGGCGGGATTTCCTCGAAAAGAGAGATATTTCCACTGCCCCCCGGCACCAGTTAACATGACACGTATGCACCGCTGGAATGAATGGCTGCTCCGTTTCCGCGCGGTAATATTTATCATGTAAATATATCGAGCCATATCGAGCAGCCGGGAGAGCGGGGCGGCCGGCGGGGAGCCAGCCCTCACAATGCGGTGTGATCGATCGGACAGAGCGCTCTCCGCGGTCCGTGGTTCTCTCCGACCGCCGTTCCTCTCGGCGATCTCTCTGCAGCTGCCGCCGGCTCCGGCGGGCCAAGGGGTATCATCTCGGGATTCCCATGTATCGGCTGCCGAGCGGCTCAGCATTAGCGACGACGTCACTGGTGCTATGGTCCAGTCGTGGCCAGTCGTCCAGTCCAGTCGTGGCCAGCCCCGTCGCCGCAGCTGCGCTATCGAGCGTTTTTTATCGAGTCTTTTGACGGGTGTTGACGAGAGCGGCAATTTGAAGTCGTCGCCGTTAGATAAGTAAGTTATGTTGCAAGTCAATAATTGGAAATTGTGTTCTTTACAAAAATTAAAGCATATCCTGTACATAAAGCCAAAACAATGCCATTTGCAACATTTCCAGGTACAACGTATGGATCCTTCAGCCAGACCAGAGCAGCGTACGGCCGTCTCGCCCCTCAGCCGGACCGGTGCAGCATATGGCCGTCTCGCCCCTCAGCCAGACCGGGGCAGCGTATGGCCGTCTCACCCCTCAGCCAGACCGGGGCAGCGAACGGCCGTCTCGCCCATCAGCCGGACCGGAGCAGCGTACGGCCGCCTCACCCCTCAGCAGGACCGGGGCAGCGTACGGCCGTCTCGCCCCTCAGCCACCCCGGTGCAGCATATGGCCGTCTCGCCCATCAGCCAGACCGGGGCAGCGTGTGGCCGTCTCGCCGCTCAGCCGGACCGGTGCAGCGTATAGCCGTTTCACCCCTTAGTCAGACCGGTGCAGCGTATGGCCGTATCTCCCCTCAGCCATACCGGGGCAGCGTAGGCCGTCTCCCCCTCAGCCGGACCGGGGCAGCGTATGGCCGTCTCACCTCTTAGTCAGACCGGTGCAGTGTTTGGCCGTCTCGCCAGTCGCCCCTCACACAGACCGGGGAAGCGTATGACCGTCTCCCCTCAGCATGAATTAAGGGAGAGATAATTATCCGCGGTAAACGTAATCTTAAATAGGATCGCACCTTAGGCGCAACTATCCGTATCCCGTTCGAAATATTCACACCGCACCGAACTGCGTGCGGCGACAGCCGAGTCGGACCAGAGCACCACTGACGTCACGCTAATGTTGAGCGATTGGGGCGCTAAAATCCACGGATGACTCTACCTCTCTTATACGGCCTTGCCGGCGGGCGATACAGGATGTTCAGCGACGTTCGGCGCGGCTCTCGTCTCGTCCCCGTAGGGTGATTTGTGACGGCGACGGTATTGCCGTCTGCTCCTCGAGGCCGTCCCGCCACTATACACTGCATCATCGGCGACAGTTGCCTGTGGCAGCGCTGCCGCTCTGGCCGACGACAGGAGCTCAACGGCGCGGTACAATCGGCAGAGCTCTAAGGACGGTAGGCAGTCAGATTGACGCGAGATCAGATGAACCATCTGACTGAACGCAGTCAGATGGACGCGAGGACGGCCCGATCCTCCCGAGAACAGGACGTGATGGGGCAGCTGCAGAGGCTCGTGACAGACTAACAATGCAATCTGGGCCTCGTTTCATAAAGCGGAGTAACCTACGAACCTACGACTTTGACGCCGATATTGGCGTAACTTACGCCGATTCCGTTTCATAAAGAAGAAACCGGCGTAAGCTACGCCATTGAAATTACGCCGCTTCATTTACGTAAAATCACCAAATTGTTCGTAAGTGATGTCTTTTGCGTTTCATAAAAGGGCATAGCTTACGCCGAATAATTTTTCCGGGCCTTGATATTCTGTCAAAAACTATACGTAAGGATTTGTTGCGTTGTTGTAGTGCTCATGACATTGAAAGTTGTTTTGATTGCCTAGCTGGCATATTTTGTGAGTTTTACACCAAGCCTGGCGACGATATTAGAAGCTGGTGTGGTTATTTTACATTGAAACTTACATCAAGAGCATAGCAAAATAATTATGTGAAGCACTAAACTGAAGTATTAGTTGAATCTCTGAAGAATTTGGGTGTCTCAAGTAGCATGCGACCACCTCATGACATAAATGTGTTTGAAATAATTAATTAATAATTCACTGTAGTCTCACATCATTTGCGCAGTGCTGTAATAGATGGCAATCATGGTTTTCAATTAATGAACATGATTTACAAGACTTCTCTGACCAGTAGTAGTGAACAAAGTGATAGGTAATGCCGACTGGCGGTTGAGTATTATACTTAGCTTAACTTGACTTAACTTAACTTAACTTAGCTTAACTTAACTTAGCTTAACTTAACTTAACTTAACTTAACATTACTTAACTTAACTTAACTTAACTTAACTTAACTTAACTTAACTTAACTTCACTTAATCGATCGGGACTATTAGAGAGGCTAATGTGACCTTATTTTTTTACGCTCATGATCGGTTTTACGAGGCGCAAATTAATGTCGGCATATCATATAGCTGCTCTGCCAAGTGCTTATCCAGCTTGTTATTGAGAAGCGCTCCACAGATAGAGCGCATACTGTGACTTCCGGCAGAGCGTTCCAGTCATTTATGGCCCGTACACAGAGGTGGTTCCGTCGTACCCTGGTCTGCGCTTGCTGCTTGGCGACCTTCCTCGAATGTCCTCTTGTTACTGAAGTCGGTGGATCCGCCAGGAATGTCTCCCTGTGCAGACCAATGTTGCCGCTGAAGATCTGGTAGATCAGGATCACATCACCCCTGCGCCGTCTGTACGCCAATGATGGGAGCTTCAATGTTTTCAGCCGTTCCGGGTAGGGCAAGGGACGGAGCTCAGATACCAGCCTGATTGCGTGACGCTGCTCCCTCCCCAACATGACCTGGTCGTGCTTGTTGAAAAGTCCCCATATTGCATTTTCATACTCTAGTAGGGGGCGCACTAGCGTCTTGAAGAGGATAAGAAGGGACTGCCGATCAATGGACTCAAATAGCGTTGGATTAGGTCAAGGACTCGGTTGCTCTTGGCGACAACGGCTGCAGCTTGTTCTCGGAACTTCAGTTCATCGTCCATGATTACGCCGAGGTCCTTTTCTGAGGTGACCTTCTCGAGCTCCGTGCCCAGTAGGGTGTGGTGTCGATTCCCTCGGCCCAGATGGAGCGTCTTGCATTCCGACGCATTGAAGGGCAACAACCACTTCTTTGACCACACCCAAGGGCATCAAGGTCGTGCTGGATTCGACTGCAATTGGCCTGCATCTGCACACTGGCGTAGAGATTGGTATCGTCTGCAACGGACGGGGGGGGCGGAGGGGCGCCTCCCCCAGTTCAAAAATCAGGGGGGACGTCCCCCCCAAGAAAGCAGACTTGCTTGATTTTTTTGTTTGCTGAATTTGTTCCAAAGGATAGGAAACTTTATTTATTCTTAGCTTAAATTACATGTAATTTTTAGCCATCGTTGAGTCCTTTCTTTGTACTTAATGATGTACGTACTTAATTACTTTGCAGAAAATATAATTATGATATGGCAGCTAAAAGTTCGTACACAAGATTGGCTTCTGCTATGATTGAATGTCAAGCTCATCCATTCATTCACCATTCATTCCAACGCTTTAGATATAATTCAGTCTAGGCAGCGAATGGTGTAACGTCATGGGTACATCCATCAATGTATGCCGTGTTCAAACAACAATCAGATTTATACTAAAGTCCCTTTGAGCCACTGGAATTTATATAAGTAGTGCTATAGCAGCATGCTTGGTATAATTTAAATGGCTGAATAACTCACTACATTCCATGCTAAGTAAGTTTTTGAAATGTATCATAGAAGCGGTAGCTACTAGCTTACTGGGCGGAAGCGAAGCAAATTCGCGAAAATAAGTGTTCACGAACACTCGTCACTCGCTAAAATAAGATTCCCCACCAGGGGCGGATCCATTGGATATGCCAAGGGCCATGCCCCCCCCCCCCCAAGGTCCTGAAACCGTGATTCCCCCAAACACGGCCGGACGTACCGCGGTGGATGGCTGACAAAGCCCACTCTATCCCCCCCCCCCTGCTCAACAACTTATCTCTAATGGCCGGCTACACACTGGCGCGTCCAGGGGGAGGGGGGGGGGGGGGGGGGGGGTTATAGGGACAAATTATCCCCTCACAGGACATGGGGGGGGGGTCATTCAATACAAGTATCTCCCCGCACGTTCCTGCTTTTGCTGTAAGAAGTGATAACCGCGCCCAGCTGGGATCCATAATCTGCCCCCTCACGGATTTTCTCAACAACTTGAAACCTATCACATATATCGACGTGCAACTTTCAGCAGCTGATGCTGCATCAATTCTACGTCTTCTGGTAAAATTGTAATGAAATTGACGGTGTACATTGAGAGATAATGGCGTTTTAGTGACGTCATATCATGCCATTTTCCGTGTAAAAACTATAAATGCTTGGCAAATCGTAAAAAATCGAG
>JAXIVJ010011032.1:0-45066 GCA_036785665.1 Chirona hameri
ATATATATATATTATACATATAGCCCCCCCCCCCAGCACCTGCCGGGTTAAAATTGGTCCTTAGCGTTTATGTGCAGGATCCAGTTTCGTCAGTCTAGCCCAATTTCGACAGTCTAGTTTTGTGCAGCCCCCTTTATTTTGTCAGTCTAGCCCTAATAGGTAGGACCTGAGGTCGTACTAAGAGTGTAAGAATAGAGTCTGACCCTCCCCCAATCCTTCCAAAGCGCGTAAGTATCAGTTCCTCTCCAGGAGGCGTATCTTGGTATCCAAAATTGGCTTACATGTAGCTTGCAAGACGCAACGTCTATCCTCGCATTAGCCATGAGCTCTATAGTCTATATTTAAAGAGCGTTTTTTTAACATGGCAACACATTTTGATTTCACACATTTTGAGTTTATGTGGACATACGCAGTGTCCTCTTAAACAAATTTATGAGTCACTAATTGACGGCGTTTTATTAGTCGATATCGGTGGACATGCAGAATGTCCACCTAAATGTGTTTGTACTCCAAACTTTGACTAAGGCGTCATACAAGACCTTTCATGTTACAGTGTTCTCATTTCTTAAGTTCAATGATAAACCAAACATGAATCGGATTGCATGTTTCTGAACGCTCTCCACCCCGTAATTTAGGAGTCCACCGAAACGGGAAAAATACACGATGTCCACCTAACCTTAATCTAGGACTATGGGTGTCGTCTGCGGTCGGTTAAAACTGTTTTTTCGCAAATAACTTTTTTTAATACAGATACAGCAATGTTTTTTGATTTCATCGTGTTTGCCTCGTCAGGATGCGTCGATTCATACAATTTCACGTTGTTTAGGTCAAATTCAAAAGTTCATCGAAGGGGCGGGGCTAAGGGCTTAGAGCCTGCTGGTTACCGCCGAACCGCAGGGCGACCGTGAACTGTCCCTGCCTGACCTGTGATGACCTGTAGTGACCTTAATATTGACCTGAGCCTAAAATGATCCAGAATATTTAGAATCGCCGCCTTGTTTTGAGCTTTCCAATGCTGTCTTTTCCCTTTTCGTAAACTTTTTACTTTTCGAGGTAGAGGATATTTATTTATCCCATGAAAAATAGCATTAACTCAATGGTGGAGCAGGCCAATGGACCCTGAACTACGTCACGCTCTGACGTCATGATCACGTAGAATCGCCGGATGACGCTACCTCCAATATATGGCCATGGACACTTCACACTGTGAATATTGATAAAAGTTCGCACGACACTTTTATATACCTATACCAACAAAGTGCTCGAGACACACAGTACACAGTACCTTCACATAATGCAGTGTTTGTAAGGCTAAATCGCGCGGTGCTGGGGTGACAGAGCCGCCCTCTCTCCAATGCTCTCGGGAGCTTATTAGCATAACCCGCAAGGCAAAATTGCTTTAATCTTCTCACCGACTGATGGCTAAACGAAAAATCGCGAAATCTTCCGTCAGCTGGACGGCGGAGTATGACATTGGCGAACAGTAGTCAGTAGGTGCTGGTGGTGCTGACCAAGTGCTGACCAAGTGATGTGAGAATTTCACCGATCAACTAGAAGTAGTTTGGTTTTTCAGGAGAGTATTAATCGTACCTTTTGCAAAAACAAATACTCAGGCGAGAGCTAAACCAATAGTATTTAGATGACGTATTACAAAGAAAGTACATTCGGGCATGTCTCGACAATATGTGATACTTGTGCATGCATTTGTAATGTTTTGATAATGTTCTCCTAATAATGTTTAATAATGTTCTCTAAGACTGCGGGATTGTGTCTGAAATAGCGAGTATAAGAGGGCTGAGTCGGAGCAGTCGGCATCACACGGCTCCGACGTGACAAATGCTCCAATTACAGCGGTATCGCCATCTGTCGGCACGCCGGGAAGTCGGCGAGTCGCGGCGGCAGCTCCCAGCTGATGGATGGTTAGAGAAGCCTGAAGGACACTAGCTGGTTCGGGTAGCTTGATAGCTTGCTGTGCGAAACGTGGTCAGTTGGGAATTGGTAGAAGTGTGCAAATGTTTTTTTTTGTCATTGTGACGCGTAAAAACAATAGAAAACGGAGATGTTACTGCTCGCAATATCGCTGCGAGACCTCATTAAGGCTTTTAACGGCGAACCCTAAGTACATACCTCTAATGTACTCCTGAGCTGAGTAGGGTTTCTGCGACGTTAACTGTTTCCTGTTATGGTAAAAGCAAACAGCTGATGTGTTTACCAATCATTACAACCAATTATGAGCACAGATTAGTACACATTTGATAGTTGTCGTGTCGTGTATGGCGAGATTTCTCCCCCAGCAGCGGGTAGGAGCCGCGCCGCCTGGGGTTTCCCAACTCAGTCAGCTGTGACGAGACAGCACGCCGTCACGCTCGTGACAGTTTGAAGGCCACCTCACCGGGTCCCGGGTCCCGGGTCAGTCCAGGGTCAGCACAGGTCAGTCCGGGTCAGTCCGGGTCAGTCCGGGTCAGTCCGGGTCAGTCCGGGTCAGTCCAGGGTCAGCACAGGTCCGTCCGAGTCAGTCCGGGTCAGTCCGGGTCAGCCCAGAGTCAGCACAGGTCCGTCCGAGTCAGTCCGGGTCAGTCCGGGTCAGCCCGGGTCAGTCCGGGTCAGTCCGGTTCAGTCCGGGTCAGTCCGGGTCAGTCCGGGTCAGTCCGGGTCAGTCCGGGTCAGTCCGGGTCATTCTGGGTCAGTCCGGGTCAGTCCGGTTCAATCCGGGTCAGTCCGGGTCAGTCCGGGTCAGTCCGGGTCAGTCCGGGTCAGTCCGGGTCAGTCCGGGTCAGTCTGAGTCAGTCTGGGTCAGTCTGGGTCAGTCCGGGTCAGTCCGGGTCAGTCTGGGTCAGTCTGGGTCAGTCTGGGTCAGTCCGGGTCAGTCCGGGTCAGTCCGGGTCAGTCTGGGTCACTCCGGGGTCAGCGCAGGTAAGTTCGCGATCAGTTCAGGTAAGTTCGCGGTCAGTTCGAGTTAGTCCAGGGTCAGCTCGAGCTATTCCAGGGTCAGTACGGGTCAGCAGAGGCAGCAAAGGTCACTCCTGATAGTCACCTAATTCACCCACCTAAAATGTTGGTTTGTTAATTCGTCACAAGAAAACAGGATAAGACTATGTTTAACGGCTCCGAAATTCAGACTGGTTATTGATTCACCTTTTTTGGAAGGGTTCAATCACGATTCATTTTGGAATATAAATGATTCAGTCACCGTTTGATTCATGGATAACCATTTTGAGAAATGATTCTTTCCGATTCAAAGAATCAAAGCATTTTTTGATCAAATCACGTTTGACTCACCATTGAAATAACATTGCACAGTCTTTTTTATCCAATCAGCATTGTTTCTATGCGGGTTTTGATTTAATTATGATTCATGAATCATTAATACAAAACTCCGGTGGTGAATCGATTCGCCTTTGATGCAAGGTATTTTGATTGAACGATTCCAATCGATTCAATCAGAGTCGAATCAATAACCAGTCTGCTCCGAATATTAATTTTCTTTGTACATTTGCCACGGTGCCAATTCATACCGAGCAAACACGTGGCACATCGGTGATATCATGACGTAATATATCTACTTTTTCTTTGTTTTTTTTCTTAGCTCTACACATTAGAAAGTAATCTTGGTGCGTCAAAAACCACACTATAGTGATACATCATAATTACTCCGGGATCCTCCGAATTCCATTGCTATTTCCTACGAGTCTGAGTACTGCTGAGACCACCGATGACTGCAGCAACCAGCACTCTGTGATGTGGAGGTTTGCCTCGCAATGTGTTGTTTTTGTGTTGAATATTTTTGTTTGGAATCCACATCACCGGCTTACCACAGTCGGCCTTCTAGCTCACCACAGCTCAATCCATCACAATGGCTGGATAATACTGTCAGAGTCAGACGTCTCTTTCACTTTACACAACTGGGCTGAACGCTCGGCCTTGGGAAGTGTTGGTGAGGGTGAATCGTCAACAGACGTAGACAACAAACCATTGTCAACAGAAGTGACGCACCAAGTACAAACAATACGATTCGTGGATTTGGTAAAATATTCCAGGAGACTATCATTATACACCAACGAGACATACAACCGATCTTCAGAAATACGTTAAATATGATAGCCAATCACTGATGGCAATAAGTGATTACAAGGTACGCAGCTGAACGTAAACGTGGTCCAAGACTCGGAGGCACCTATGCGGAATGGGATGGGAGCAGCAGGAGTAGCAAGCACCACATTTTTCTTTCGCCTGGCTCCCGGCTGGGTGTGTTCCCACTGCAGCAGGATGGGAGAGAGCTCAGCTCCCATTGTTAGCTCGCGTCCCCTGGTTCCGGGATGAATGTGTCCCAGTCCCACCGCAGTGAAGCTGTCCGGGCCGGTCAGAGTCGGTCCGCGGCCGTGCTCTGTCTCTCCGCCGTCAGTGGCCGCTGGCCGACGTTCCCACAGCTCCGGGCCGGTCAGTGTCGGCCCGCGGCCGTGCTCTGTCTCTCCGCCGTCAGTGGCCGCTGGCCGACGTTCCCACAGCGGCCACCGCGGCGAGACGAAGCATCGTCTCATCTCGCGCCGCCGCTTCATCTCAGCTCCACCGACCGCCGCCATTGGCCCAGATCGGCGCGGCGACGGCGACCGTAGCACGGTGGCGGAGAGTCTGACGCGGACAGCCGGCAGGCGGCGGCCACGGTGGTGGCGGCGGCGGCGGGGCAGAAAATGGGCGGCACGGCGCAGAAAATGGGCGACACGGCGCGGCAGGCCGTTCTCAGCACAGTTATCTCGGCGCAGCAGCGGTGGCGGGCTGTTTCCGCCAGGCCGTCTGCGAACGGCGCACACAGTTAACACAGCTAACCAGAGGTCGGGAGCGGCAGGTAACCAGAGGCCGGGAGCGGCAGCTAACCAAAGGCCGGGAGCGGCAGCTTATTAGAGGCCGGGAGCAGCAGCTAACCAGAGGCCGGGAGCGGCAGCTAACTAGAGGCCGGAGCTAACCAGAGGCCGGGAGCGGCAGCTAACCAGAGGCCGGGAGCGGCAGCTAATTAGAGGCCGGGAGCAGCAGCTAACCAGAGGCCGGGAGCGGCAGCTAACTAGAGGCCGGAGCTAACCAGAGGCCGGGAGCGGCAGCTAACCAGAGGCCGGGAGCGGCAGCTAACTAGAGGCCGGGAGCGGCAGCTAACTAGAGGCCGGAGCTAACCAGAGGCCGGGAGCGGCAGCTAACCAGAGGCCGGGAGCGGCAGCTAATTAGAGGCCGGGAGCAGCAGCTAACCAGAGGCCGGGAGCGGCAGCTAACCAGAGTCTGAGAGCGGCAGCTAATTAGAGGCCGAGAGCCGCAGCTAACTAGTGGCCGAGAGCGAAGGCCAGACGGCCGCGCCATCCGCGTCAGTACCCAGCCAATACAGCCGGACGGGGGTAATTGGTTATCTCCAAGAACGGTGAGGGATACAGCGGCTCAGTTAGCTGAGTGATTGCTGCCGATAAGAGCGCGACGCAGAGAGAGAGAGAGGATGTTCTCTCACATCAGTGTCGCCGGTTCTGATCCAAACGGTTACATAGTCTCCGAGTCATCAGGGTATCAGGGTCTGGAGTCAGGGTGTCAGGGTCTGGAGTCAGGGTATCAGGGTCTGGAGTCAGGGTATCAGGGTCTGGAGTCAGGGTGTCAGGGTCTGGAGTCAGGGTGTCAGGGTCTGGAGTCAGGGTGGCGGAATGAATGGGACAAGGGCCGATGGACGGACGACGGTCCCCATTTATCACAAATGAGAGAACACCCACTTCCATGAGACCACAGGTAATGAGGCGTGTCGCACAATAAGGAGCTTTTGAAAAGCTTTTGGCTCATGAAACTCTTCACGGTTGTTGGCAGTAGATAGCAGTCACCAGTGAGAAAATTACCCACAGCGCGCCTATTTATCACACGCGAGGCCCACCATGTCCACTTTCCACTCAGATGAGCGAGTTATATCCAGTAGCGGCTTGAATGGCTCAATCTCAAACCGAGGCCAGCTGACAGGGAAGTCAGACCAGGTCCGGCCAGGCACGTAGCCAGGATTTCGTCCAGGGGGAGGGGGGGGGGCGCCTCGAAAGGGTCTCCTTCCCGAGCCTTGAAAGGGCCCCTTACCAAGCGTTGAAAGGGCCAAACAAAATGGATGAAAAGGCACGTTACAAGGATGAAGAATGCAATATGACATGTATTGCATGGGCCATACCAACTTTGGAACCAGCAACACCAATTTGGGATCAGCTATACCGACTTCGAATATTGTTTAGGCTGAAGACCTGGAAGTCTGAAATAAATTGCGCCGCGGAGCGGCGCAAAATTTTTGAGTCTTATGCCCTGGATATGCCTTCTTATCAATGCGTCGCATTCCATAATGCGTATTGTGCGGACCTCTAACAATGTTATTGTAGGTTTAAAACAGTGTTCGTCACGGGCCCACCAACCCCCAGCCCGGCCCGGCCCGGGCCCATGAACACCAAGCCCAGGCCCGGACCAGGCCCGGTCAAATTCATGATATTGAGGCACAAGCCCGGTCCGGCCCATTCATATTAAGCATGTCATTATTTTATTTAAAAAAATGCAATAATTATCCTAGCATATTTACTTGTATACTATAAATGTGAAACAATGAACCAACTATGCTAACCAAAAAAACAAAAACCCACAGCCACAGCAACAGTGTGTTACTGTGGAAGTGAACTGCTGGTTACATTTTTTCAGCTCTGACCTGAGCTTGCGCGAATTACTTCAACATTCTCAGCCCAGGCCCGTCCAGAGCCCGGTGATGTCCTTAAAGTTGAGGCCCGGCCGAGGCCCGGCCCAGTCCCGGCCCATGGCCCATAGGGCCAGCCCGGCCCGTGACAACTTCTGGTTTAAAAGTGCGGTAAAAAAGTGCTAAAGCGAACTATTTTGCCCAATCATACAGGAAAGTAGCAACATAACACATAACTGGGCCGAGAAACGGCACGATTTTGTAACTCGCATATAATCGAATTTGTAGTTAAATTGCGCCGCGGAGCGGCGATACAATTTTAAGTTGTATTATCTGGACAACTGCATTCTTACTGTTGAAAGGCCCAGGGTCCCTTCAGATCGTCTAGGGGCCCCTCCGACCTTTTCAACGCCCTTCCGACCTGTTCAGGGACTCATCTGGGATCCGCGAAAAGACATGATGTGGGGTGGGTGATATATATTAAATACAAAGAGGACTTACTCTACAATACACATATTAAAATCGGAGTTTTCGCGTATATTGTAACACCCTTCGTCAGCGATTAAGAGGCATTCGGTAACAAGTCATTACTCGTCTTTAAGACGTCTTTCATCTGGGATCTCCACGTGCTTTAGGCCCTTCCGGTCTGACCAGGGACCCCTATGACATTCCAAGAAGCCCCTCTTGTGTATCAAGGGGTCCATTCGGCCTGTTCATAGGTCCTTCCGACCTGGCCAGGGACTGCACTGGCTGTTTTGTCACCCTCTCGTCATGATCAGGGGCCCCTCCGACCTGCCCAGGGGCCCCTCCAGTCTGGCTAGGAACTTATCCGGCATGTTCAAGGGCCCTTCCGACCGGCCCAGGGACCCTTTCGGTCTAGTCAGGGGCCCCTCTGACTTGCCCAGGAGCCCCTCCGATCTGCTCAGCGACTCTTTTAGTCGGCCTGCGCTGGCTGCTTTATCGCCCTGCCGACATGCTCAAGGGTCCCTCCGACCTGCCCTGGCCCCTCCGTGCTGACTATGGGTCAATTCGGCATGTTCAGGGGACCTTCTTACCCACCCAGAGGCCATTTCAGTCGGATCATGCGCCCCTCCAATCTGCACAGGGGCCCTTTAAACTTTACAGGGGCCCTCTGGTCTGTCTAGGGCCCTCCAGCCTTTTAAGGGGCTCTTCCGACCTGGCAAAGGACTGCGCTGGCTGCTTTGTCGCCCTGTCGACATGCTCAGGGGCCTCTCCGACCTGCCCAGGGGCCCCTCTGTGCTGGATAGGGGTCCATTCGACGTGTTCGGGGACCCTCTGACCCGCTCAGGGGCCCTTCTGTTCAGGGGCCCTTCTGACCCACCCAGGGACCCTTTCAGTCTGGTCAGGGGCCCCTCTGACATGCACAGGGTTCTTTTGAACGTCCAAGGGGCCCTCTGGTCTTTCAGAGAGGGCCCTGGTGGCCCTAAAGGGCCTCTGAAGTGCTCTAAATTATCTTTCGCGAGGTCTTCCGACTCTTAACACGAGCCCATGATACCGCGATTCGCGCAGTCTCGTCGGCCCTTTTCGGCGCGCGCAGCGCCCCTGGCCTCCAGGGGGAGGGGCGGCCGCCCCCGCCCCGCCGCCTCGCCCCGCCGCCCCCCCCCCCCCCTGGCTACGTGCCTGGGTCAGGCCAGGTGCGATCGTTACAGTCTGAGGTGGGTGTTCTGCTGTCTGCCCGTTGACAGTGGCGGTGTCTGCTGCAGAGCAGAGCAGTGTTTGACTGTGGGGTGTACCGTTCTGTCCGCCGGCCGGCCGCCGCGTCAGCTGGGCTCCGATGGCGGCCATCTGCGGCGCGGCGGCGGCGGCGTGTGGCGCGGTGCCGGCCCTATCCAGCAGAGCATGACGGGCCGACCGCGGTGACGCCGGCCAGCCCGGATGCTGTGATCGCCCCCACCGGCCCCGCCCGCGCCGCCCGCACCGCACCGGGCCGCCCCCGCCCCCGCCGGCTCCACCCGCACCGCTCGCACCGCACCGGGCCGCCCCCGCCCCCGCCCCGATTACCGCCCGGTCAGCGATGGCCGCCGCCGGGCAGGCTCCAGCTCGACACGCCGGGCGAGCCGCGAGCTGCCGCAGCTCGACACAACGTGACAGCTGCGAGCTACCGCAGCTCCACCGAGCTCAGCGGGACGGCGCAGCCGAGAACCGGAGCCGAGCCGAGTCGATCACAGCCAACACTCGGGGTAGGTGAAGGACAGAGCAAAGTCAGCGGCTGACAAGATCTCGGGACTGTATGCTTCCATAATGAGGGGCCCTAGTGTTGAAAGTCACATGCCTCCTGCACATCGCTAGGGTCACCGTCGTGAACTGGCTGAAAAGCTGCGAAGCGCAAAGGCAATGGCTGACAAAGCTCGCTGCTGTATACAACGACCGGGCAATGCCAGACAAAGTACCAGTCATTCTGCCCCTGCTCTGAACCAAAAGCCGACTCCGGCTAAAACTTCTCTTTCCCATCCCGTGACCCTAGATCACTGTTGAAGTGACAGCACAGGCAGCCAGCCAGCCAGTGTGACAGCGCTCGGTCAGATCCGTTGTGCCGACCGAGCTGTACCTATGTGTCGGCCCAATTAGTGTGTGACCTTCACAGGGTGGGCGCACCCGGCTAGCTGCATTGTATAGGACTATCAGCAGGTCAATCAGTAATGTTTGAACATGATCATGCGATATGCTGAGGGGAGAGAGAGAGCGCGGTGGAGGCAGGGGCAGGACTGGGAGAGAGGGAGGGAGGAGCAGAGAGACGGGGTTTAAATACCTCCCCTTCCAGTGGAGAGAGGCGACGAGAGAGGTGAGAATAATGCATGGAATAGTCATCGTGTCACTGGGAGAGAGGGAGGGAGGAGCAGAGAGACGGGGTTTACATACCTCCCCTTCCAGTGGAGAGAGGCGAAGAGAGAGGTGAGAATAATGCATGGAATAGTCATCGTGTCACGGTTGGTGCGAAAGGAATGAAACGTCACCGATGATTCAGCAGAAGAAATCTGACATTCCACTTGGGACGTCTCCCATGTCATCCAGGACCGGACGTCTCCCATGTCATCCAGGACCGGACGTCTCCCATGTCATCCAGGACCGGACGTCTCCCATGTCATCCAGGACCGGACGTCTCCCATGTCATCCAGGACCGGACGTCTCCCATGTCATCCAGGACTGTTCCCAGAGCCCATTCACCTATATGCCCGATCGGTAAGCGCTCAGATGTCCGATTTCCCTGCCGATGACAGCTATCGACATACAGCCACCGAAATGGCATGGCCTCCAGCTTCGATGCCGATCTGTTGGCTGAGATATCATCTGTGACCGACTTGCACGGCCTCCGGTACGGTTGACTAGCTTTACGGCACAGCGGCAGTCTCGGCATCTCAATACTTGCTGAGCATCAGCCGGAAATCAGCAGCGAAACAGCTGATGGCGACCAGCTGTAACTGACTGACTGGATCGGCAGCTGGGTCAGCCGACAGCGCAGCGTACACACAGCCGACATACAGCTGGGTCAGCCGACATACAGCTGGGTCAGCCGACAGCGCAGCGTACACACAGCCGACATACAGCTGGGTCAGCCGACATACAGCTGGGTCAGCCGACAGCGCAGCGTACACACAGCCGACATACAGCTGGGTCAGCCGACAGCGCAGCGTACACACAGCCGACATACAGCTGGGTCAGCCACATACAGCTGGGTCAGCCGACAGCGCAGCGTACACACAGCCGACATACAGCTGGGTCAGCCGACAGCGCAGCGTACACACAGCCGACATACAGCCGGGTCAGCCGACATACAGCTGGGTCAGCCGACAGCGCAGCGTACACACAGCCGACATACAGCTGGGTCAGCCGACAGCGCAGCGTACACACAGCCGACATACAGCTGGGTCAGCCACATACAGCTGGGTCAGCCGACAGCGCAGCGTACACACAGCCGACATACAGCTGGGTCAGCCGACATACAGCTGGGTCAGCCGACAGCGCAGCGTACACACAGCCGACATACAGCTGGGTCAGCCACATACAGCTGGGTCAGCCGACAGCGCAGCGTACACACAGCCGACATACAGCTGGGTCAGCCGACATACAGCTGGGTCAGCCGACAGCGCAGCGTACACACAGCCGACATACAGCTGGGTCAGCCGACATACAGCTGGGTCAGCCGACATACAGCTGGGTCAGCCGACATACAGCTGGGTCAGCCGACATACAGCTGGGTCAGCCGACAGCGCAGCGTACACACAGCCGACATACAGCCGGGTCAGCCACATACAGCTGGGTCAGCCGACAGCGCAGCGTACACACAGCCGACATACAGCCGGGTCAGCCACATACAGCTGGGTCAGCCGACAGCGCAGCGTACACACAGCAGACATACAGCTGGGTCAGCCGACATACAGCTGGGTCAGCCGACAGCGCAGCGTACACACAGCCGACATACAGCTGGGTCAGCCGACAGCGCAGCGTACACACAGCCGACATACAGCCGGGTCAGCCACATACAGCTGGGTCAGCCGACAGCGCAGCGTACACACAGCCGACATACAGCCGGGTCAGCCACATACAGCTGGGTCAGCCGACAGCGCAGCGTACACACAGCCGACATACAGCCGGGTCAGCCGACATACAGCTGGGTCAGCCGACATACAGCTGGGTCAGCCGACATACAGCTGGGTCAGCCGACATACAGCTGGGTCAGCCGACAGCGCAGCGTACACACAGCCGACATACAGCTGGGTCAGCCGACATACAGC
This sequence comes from Chirona hameri, assembly GCA_036785665.1. Taxonomy (NCBI): domain Eukaryota; kingdom Metazoa; phylum Arthropoda; class Thecostraca; order Balanomorpha; family Balanidae; genus Chirona; species Chirona hameri. The sequence goes on from JAXIVJ010011032.1 coordinate 11,431, forward strand.
CGGGTCAGCCGACATACAGCTGGGTCAGCCGACATACAGCTGGGTCAGCCGACATACAGCTGGGTCAGCCGACATACAGCTGGGTCAGCCGACATACAGCCGGGTCAGCCGACAGTCAGCTGGGTCAGCCGACATACAGCTGGGTCAGCCGACATACAGCTGGGTCAGCCGACATACAGCTGGGTCAGCCGACATACAGCTGGGTCAGCCGACATACAGCCGAGTCAGCCGACATACAGCTGGGTCAGCCGACATACAGCCGGGTCAGCCGACAGCGCAGCGTACACACAGCCGACATACAGCCGGGTCAGCCGACATACAGCTGGGTCAGCCGACATACAGCTGGGTCAGCCGACATACAGCTGGGTCAGCCGACATACAGCTTGGTCAGCCGACAGCGCAGCGTGCACACAGCCGACATACAGCTGGGTCAGCCGACATACAGCTGGGTCAGCCGACATACAGCTGGGTCAGCCGACATACAGCCGGGTCAGCCGACATACAGCTGGGTCAGCCGACATACAGCTGGGTCAGCCGACAGTCAGCTGGGTCAGCCGACATACAGCCGGGTCAGCCGACATACAGCCGGGTCAGCCGACAATCAGCCGGGTCATAGGACACCTCTCGCCTCTCGCCTCTCGTCACCTCTCGCCTCTCGTCGGACCTTACCTGGCGGCCTGCGTCTGCCCCGCTCCGTCCGTCTCGGTCCCGGACCAGCTGCCGTCCGGCTCCAGCACGGCCTCCAGCTCGGCCATGGTCGGTGCCGGGTCGCTGCTCAGCTCTGTGGCCGACATCTCCAGCGTCTGGTCCAGCGGAGAGCCGGCCGACGACTCCTCCCCACACTCACTGTCCTCCACATAGCTGTCCAGCGCTCTGCCGTCCTCACCGTCGTCCTCATCTGAGACTCTCCTGTCCTCAGCAGCGTCCCGTTCCCGGTCGTTCTCGGTACGGCCCACCTCTCGGCTCTCGGTGCCGGCATCCACTCGGTCCCCTGCTCCGTCCACACGGTCGGCGGCGCTGTGTGCGGCGCTGTGTGCGGCGCTGTGTGCGCGGCAGTCGGCCGTTTCGGTCGGCTCCTCGGCGCCGTCCGAGTCGGCGTCGCTGGGCACCAGGTCCACCAGCGTGGCGTGCGGCGACTGGACGCGCACCTCGTCCACGGCCACACAGGAAGAGACGGCCCGGAGCGCGCCAACCAGCCGCGCCTGCGTCTCCAGCGCCGAGCGGGCCGGCAGGCTGTTCCTCCGCCGAAACCCGCCGGAGCTGCACCCCGGAACAGACACCCGGATGGTGAGGGTGTTCAGCGAAGCGCGCGTCTCTAGCCGCGGTGAGGAGGTGGCCAGGGGTGCGGCGGCGGCCGGCGGCGGCTCCACCACCGTCAGCTGCTCGCCGCTGTGGTGCACCAGCGCTGGCAGCGACAGCGAGGCGGCGCCGCGGCCAGCGCGCGCCGCCGGCTCGCCCTCGTCGCTCTCGGACGAGGCCTCGCCGCCGCTCTGGATCGTCTCGTAGATGTTCTCGGCGCCGCGCGGCTCGGGCTCGGCGGGCAGCTGGCGACCGGCCATGCGGCTACGTCGCGGCGGCCGCCGCCGCTGCGGCAGCGCAGGCCGCTCGTCGTCGGTGGAGGCGGGCGCCGGCGGCGGCGGCGCCCGGTGCCGCGCGCTCCGCCGCACCGAACGCGACGCTCGCAGCTCGGTCCTGTGCCGCGGCCGCTCCGATTGTCGATGATCCAGCTGGATGGTGGGCAGTGAGTCCAGCGACTGGGAGAGGGTCGTCGGCAGCACGCGGAAACTGTTCGTCCGCGGCCGGCCCGGCGCCGGCAGCACGTGATTTAGCGGCGCACCGAACGCCGGCTCGAAGCCGAACTGGCTGACGCCGATCAGTCGGGCGCGCCGCGCGTGCACAGAGGGCCGCAGCTCGGCGTGCCGGTCCAGCCGGCGACTCAGCTTGCCGTGTTTGCCGCTGTGTGAGTTGCCCATGACTCGAAGTGGCGCACTGTTCGTCACTCGGTCATCTCTCGCGGACAGCGGCAACTGAGAGGAGCGGGCGGCGGCGGCCGCTGCCTGCCTACGACTGGGCCGCCCTCCAACGGTCCGGCGCGGCGCCGCGCCATCTGGCGCCGCCGAGCGCCAGCGGCGCGACGGTCAGTTCGGCGGCACCACCAGCCAGTTAGCTAGGCGGGACCACCGCCACTACCGCTTCCCCTGCTGTCATTTCCACCGACATCAGCCTGCACTTAGCACTGAGGACCAGCAGACCGAGGTACTCAGCTACATCGACAGGCTTCAATTGGCGGACGTTACCCGTCATTGTCCAAAACCACAACCGTGGCGCCCCCACCGCACGGTGTTTCATTTCAGTGGGTCTGACAAACGATCACATAAGCTCAGTTCGCCCTGGTATTTTCTCTTACGGTCTATCTCAGTTCGCCCTGGTCTTTTCCCTTACGGTCTAGCTCAGTTCGCTCTGGTCTTTTCCCCTTACGGTCTAGCTCAGTTAGCTCTGTTCTTTTCCCTCACGGTCTGGCTCAGTTGGCTCTGGTCTTTTCCCTCACAGTCTGGCTCAGTTCGCTCTGGTCTTTTCCCTCACGGTTTGGCTCAGTTGGCTCTGGTCTTTTCCCTCACGGTCTAGCTCAGTTCGCTCTGGTCTTTTCCCTTACGGTCTAGCTCAGTTCGCTCTGGTCTTTTCCCTCACGGTCTGGCTCAGTTAGCTCTGGTCTTTTCCCTCACGGTCTAGCTCAGTTCGCTCTGGTCTTTTCCCTTACGGTCTCGGGCCTTCTACACGGTAGCATCTAACAATCTGAGTTAAAACATTCAATCTGGGAGGCCCTGGGCGACCCTCTGCGTCTCTGAGTGTCTCTGGGCACTCCTGAGCGGCTCTGGGCGGCTCTATACGGCTGTGGGCGACTATATGTGAGCCTGGGCGGCTATATGTGAGTCTGGGCGGCTATATGTGAGTCCGGGCGGCTATATGTGATTATGGGCGGCTGTATACGGCTGTGGGCAGCTATATGTGAGTCTGAGCGGCTATATACGGCTGTGGGCGGCTATATGTGAGTCTGGGCGGCTCTACACGGCTGTAGGCGGCTCGGCCTGCGCTGTTCAGTGTAGGTTGCCATGGTAACGGGGCCGAGCGGCTCCCATTGTGTCGCGTCGCGCTGATCAGCGGCAGTTTGGGGACGGGACGGGCGTCCGGTGGCCGCCAAACGGGACCGGCCACACCCACCCCGTCATCCCTCTTCACTGGAGCCGACAGCGTAGGTCACACAGGTCCCCGTCACCCCTCCTCACCGGAGCCGACAGCGTAGGTCACACCCACCCCGTCACCCCCCCCCCCCTCACGGGAGCCGACAGCGTAGGTCACATCCACCCTCTTCCCTCCCCACCAACCTCGGCAGCACTCACCAGCAAACAGTGCGATATTCCGCAACGGACGCAGGCCGCGGCTACTGCTGTCCTCTGCAACAGTTGCCAGTTACCACTGACACACCTGACACACCCGACACACCCGACACACCCGACACACCCGACACACCCGACACACCCGACACATCTGACACAGTCGCCTGCATCTCTCATCTCTCAGCTGAGGACGGAGGAGGCGCCGGTACCGGTCTCCGCTGTACCGCAGCAGCAGCTCAGCCCAGACCGGCGCGGCGCCGGCGTGGGCCGTTCGTGGCAATTCGTCGTCTGGCGTCGTCCGCTCGACTGGCTCCCGAGTGTCGAGTGGTGCGCGCCGCCAGGACGACTCGGGCGTGTTATGTGTTGAGTCGGGCCGGCGCAGCAGCTCGGGCGTGTTATGTGTTGAGTCGGGCCGGCGCAGCAGCTCGGGCGTGTTATGTGTTGAGTCGGGCCGGCGCAGCAGCTCGGGCGTGTTATGTGTTGAGTCGGGCCGGCGCAGCAGCTCGGGCGTGTTATGTGTTGAGTCGGGCCGGCGCAGCAGCTCGGGCGTGTCATGTGTTGAGTCGGGCCGGCGCAGCAGCTCGGGCGTGTAATGCCGTGTCGTATCGGGAGTGGGGGTAACTGGTGGTCACAGCCGCCGGACACAGCGGCTGGAAAGATGCTGACTCGACCGCTGCGAACTCAGAAGCAGAGGAAACCACTGGCGGACGTCGTTCAGAAGCAGAGGAGCCCGCCGGCGGACGGCACTCAGACGCAGATAAACCGCCGGCGGACAGTTCGGGAGGAGGGAGGACATTGGAGGCAGCGGTGACAGCGAACAGCGGGCAGCGCTGGGTCGAGACGAAGAGTAGGATTGAGTTGTCCCCTGCGCCAGCCCCTGTCATATCTCGACTGACTGACCGACGGGTTACCGAGCCCTATAGCTGCTGGAGCTGACAGAGGTGATCAGTCGGCACGACTTTGACGTCATCCTGCTGTCGGAGACATGGTTGCGCCCCACCACCCCAAATCGCCTGATGGTGATCCCCGGCTACTCGATCAGCCGAGCTGACCGACCAGACGGCAGCGGCTACGGTGGGGTCGCTATCCTCACGAAAACCACCATAACATCAGTAGCGCTGAAGCTGAGCGTCTCCTCGCACCCCGGTAGCTTGCTCGAGTCTCGGTGGGCGCTGCTAAAGCTTGAGCGGAACCGACAGCTGATCGTTGGCTCGCTCTACCGGCCACCTCGACACTCTGATGCCGCCCTGCGCGCCGACTTCGCTGACCTCGAGACCCAGCTACAACGAGTATTAATTGACCACCCAAAGGTCCCATTTGTCATCTGTGGTGACCTGAACTGTGGTATCATGAAGGACCAGAGCTTTCGCGCGCGTGTACACCTCAGTGACTTTTTAGCTGACTACTCCCTCGAGCAGCTAGTAACCGTTCCAACTTATACTTCCGGGTCCCTCTTAGATGTATGTATCGTCAAAAATCGTGAGCCGGTACGTGATTGTAGTGTTACTTTCTGTCACTTCAGCCCACACAAACTCATTCATGCAGTTATTGATGTCCCAAAACAATGTAAGAAACCAACCGTTATCCAATCTCGCTCTATCAGCCGTGTAGATGTAGAGGCGCTTAACTATGACCTGTTGTCTGCTAACTGGGAGCGTGTGTTTCGTGCCACGTCTGTAAGCGACCAGTGGAACGCCTTCCTGACCCAATTATTGCCCGTTTTTGACGACCATGCGCCTATAAAAAACGTGACTATCCGAAATCCTACCGCTCCTCCGGCCTCCTCTGCCACTCGAAAAATCATGGACCAACGCCGCGCCGCGCTACGGCGTTTCGGTCGACAGTCGGAGGTCTACAGAGATCTAACCCGCTCTGTCCGTACCGCGCTGAGACGCGACCGACGTGGTGAACTCCAGAGGGAGATCAGTGAGAGGGGTCCCAACAAGGTGTGGCAAAGCATACGGTCAGTTGTAGCTGGCAAGAAGGACGGACAAAGTGTTCAGCCCGATGTATCCGCTGACGACTTAAACTCCTTCTTCGTGTCCATTGGTCCGCGCATCGCTTCTGAGATCCGCACCAAAACCACAGCCCCAAAGCTCAATATTCGCCTCCCCCGTGTCGGTGCCTGCAGCTTTAAACCCAGAGCAATCTCGCTCGATGAACTCGGTCGTACAATTTTCGGCATGCGTAACTCAGCCGCACGCGGTGCTGATGGGGTGTGCATCCGTATGCTTAAAACCGGATTCCCAGCTACCTGTGACGTCATCCTGCATATTATAAACACCTGCATCATGAGATCTGACATCCCTGATGAATGGAAACATTCTATCGTCCACCCCATCTTCAAGTCTGGAAATCCATCCGATCCCACCAACTTCCGACCTATCTCCTTAGTCCCTGCCATCATGAAAGTTGTAGAAAGAATTGTCCATCAGCAGCTCTATCAATATCTCTCACAAAACCATCTTCTGGCCTGCACCCAACACGGTTTCCGCCCCCGGCATTCTACCGAGACAGCGCTGCTGTCAGTCACCGACCGCATCCTTGCCGCCACCGATAGTGGGGAGGTCTCAATGCTGTGCCTCGTCGATCTAAGTAAATGCTTCGATGTCATCGATCACGAACTTTTGATAGGCAAACTGGAAATGCACGGCATTGAGACCTCCTGGTTCACCGCCTATCTACAAGGACAGACACAGAGTGTCTCCTTGCAGAATGGGCCCGGATGCCGAGTACTGTCGCGTCCTCTCCCTAATACCATGGGTGTCTTTCAAGGATCAGCCCTGGGTCCCCTGCTCTTTACTGTATTTTCAAACGACCTATCGCTGTACTCTGGAGACGCTGCTGTCTTCCAGTACGCTGACGACACCCAGATATTGGTGAGCGGTCCGCAAAGCGACCTCGGGGGACTCATCTCGTGCATGGAAGCTTCTCTTGCATCACTTGACAGTTGGTTCTGTGCAAATGCGCTTAAAGTCAACACCACCAAAACTCAATTTATGGTATTCGGCAGCCGTCAAAATTTACGAAACATGTCCGCTTTTACAGTATCATTCCGTGACTCCGAGTTGAAACCATGCGCGCAGGTAGGAACCTTGGTGTCGTCTTTGACAGCTCCCTGTCCTGGGACGCCCACGTGTCTGACCTCAGCCGCCGCTGCATGGGCCTACTAATCGGCCTCTCCCACATCCGCCACTATATTCCCGACGGTGTCATCAAAACACTTGTGATGGCACTCGTCATGTCACGCATTCAGTACTGCCTCACAGTCTATGGCAATGGTACCAAAAAGAACCTCCAACGGATCCAAAAAAATTATAAACTTCGCCGCTAGGGTCATTTTCGGCCGCCGCAAGTTCGACCATGTTTCCGACCTGCGCGACCAACTCGGCTGGATGACACCAAAAACTATGACAGATTATCAGACTGTAGCCACAGCCCAAAAGGCCATCCAGCGGGGAGAACCCGAGGCACTAGCGTCTCTGTTTACCCTAAACTCTGACACTAGACCTAGTTCCACTCGCCAGGACAACCTATTTCACCTCCCACTACCCCGACTCGAAACTGGCAAGCGTCGTTTTGGCTATCGTGCCGCGGCGCTTCTAAACACGCTTCCCAGAGAGCTGGCGCTGCTACCTCCCGCCAGATTTGCCCGTGCCGCAAAAGCGCGACTCAGTCGACGGTCGACAGTCGACTCGGGTGCGTGTAAATAAATCACCGAGTATGATAAATCACCGAGTGTATATACGTATCACTGAGTGCGGCATGAATTGTGTGTTTGTGAGAAATTGTATGTGTGCCGTGTGGTTCGTGTGAATAGCTAACTTGTTCCCGCATGTCGCGAACCTGGCCCAGACTCTGAGCGGTAATCGCCACGCCGTGTGTGGATTGCTCAAGAATGTAAATACATACATACATACATATAGTGACCACTGACCAGCCTCTGGCTGCCCAGCTCCCGGCCGACGCAGCCGGCAGCGCGTTTCCGATCGGAGTCGCCATGACACCCTGCACTGCAGCTGGATCTCTGATCCTGTGGATATTGTGGCCAGCCTCGCCGGACCTGCAGCAGCTCTGCCCCCTCCGCCGCCTCGGATCCCGGAGACGCCGGACCTGCAGCAGCTCTGCCCCCTCCGCCGCTTCGGATCCCGGAGACGCCGGACCTGCAGCAGCTCTGCCCCCTCCGCCGCCTCGGATCCCGGAGACGCCGGACCTGCAGCAGCTCTGCCCCCTCCGCCGCCTCAGATCCCGGAGACGCCGGACCTGCAGCAGGTCTGCCCCCTCCGCCGCCTCGGATCCCGGAGAAACGGCGGGTCGGCGCGGCGCGGCGTGCTGCAGTTTCTCCCGAGCTGGCAGACGGGCTGCAGGCATGACTGGGTCTCCGCGGCAAACAGCGACCAGTCGGAGCTGAGGCAGCGCCCGCCGCCGGCGCGGGCGGCTTTCACGCTGCATTCAGAGTGGGAAAGCGCCGCCGCCGTTTGCGACGAGTGTCTGGGTCTGGAGAGCACGGCTGGCAGATTTTACCCGTGACGACGCCGAGCATGGCACGGCCGGAGATGAGGAGAGGTGGCCGACTTAGCTCAGCATGGCCTTGCTGTGGTCGACTTCAAACATACATATTCGAAAACATTATAATTGTCGAACTTAATCAGTAATGCTCAAAGTATTACGGCCAACAGGGTATTATTTATTATTTCATAACAAGGTTTAAATTAACAAAGGTGGTCATTCATGTTACAGCATTGAGCAAATACAAATACAAACTTTTGTGAATGGTATTCCATTTCGATTTGCCATTGTTCATTTGGAGCACGAGATATGTTCTACAGTATGCAGCTAAAAAAAGAAAACATCACCAGCTTCCTGCCACAGAGCAAAGAGCTCACGGTTGAATGCTATATTGTAAAATGTTGAAACAGCCTGAAGGAGCGATTCCTTAGCGATATCACTATCACACGCAGCCACGCATTACGTCCGGCATAAAATTACGCAACTCCTTACACCTCTGGTGTAATTTCCCCGACTTTCGCTGTCCGCCCCGTTCGCTGTCCGCCCCGTGGACAGGGCGAGGGCGACACTCGGTTCGCCGTTACCGAGTACTGACTGCGCCAGGTGCGCTGCATGGGGGCCGAGCGACACTTGGTGCGCCGGTACCGAGTACTGACCGCGCCAGGTGCGCTGCATGGGGGCCGAGCGTCACTTGGTGCGCCGGTACCGAGTACTGACTGCGCCAGGTGCGCTGCGTGGGGGCCGAGCGACACTTGGTGCGCCGGTGCCGAGTACTGACTGCGCCAGGTGCGCTGCGTGGGGGCCGACCGACACTTGGTGCGCCGGTGGCGAGTACTGACTGCGCCAGGTGCGCTGCGTGGGGGCCGAGCGACACTTGGTGCGCCGGTACCGAGTACTGACCGCGCCAGGTGCGCTGCATGGGGGCCGAGCGACTCGGAACGAATGAGACGGGACGGAGAGGACGGGACGGAGGGGACGGGATGGAGAGGACGGGACGGAGGGGACGGGATGGAGAGGACGAGACGGAGGGGACGGGACGGGACTGTGAGAGACATCAGGTCGAGTGGTTTCCACTTTCCAGCCACACCATGAGCACTAGTGGTGTAAGATTCGAGAAGAAGAAAAAAACAAATCGTGTCCGATCCAAAGTCCGATCAAATATGACAATGTTGACCGAAAAGTGTCCGATGAGTCAAAGAGTCAGAAAATAGTCCAATTTGTAAAACATCCTATACATAACAACTAGTGATGTTTTTACTTTATTTCATGTCGATTAAAATTGGAGCTATCGGGAATATTGTAACACCCTTCGTTAGCAAATGAGAGGCATTCGGTAACAGGTTCAGGCTCAGTAACAGGTTCGGTAACAGGCTCGTCTTAAAGACGAGCAATGACAGGCCATGCTTATAAAAAAAACGTGCCGTGGCTCGATTTTTTCTTAAAGAATGGCCTTAGAACCCGGCGCGGGAGATGTTTAGCGTCGAAACAGCGCCTCGGAAATGCAGCAGCAAAGTCAAATAATATGCAGGTATTTTACACACTGCCCAAACATTAAAAATTTCCAGTCCTGAGGCCATTTTTGTTTAATTCGAGCCACGGCTCGATTTTTTATAAGAATGGCCAGATATTTGTTTCCATCGAAACTTGTATTCATGGCACAGAGGCAAAGTTATTATACATTATTACCGATCGCTTTTTCATGTGAGGTTTGGTCGTTTGGGGAGGGGGCAAACAGGCCACGTTATGCCTTGGGGGGGGGGGGGGGGGGGCATGGCCCTAAATGCCCTCCCCCCTCCTGGAACCGCCAGTGTCCGTGCATGCAATTCTAACCCAACGGCAGAATAGGTTACTGAACTCCAGCCAATATGATACGTAGGCAGAATAGGTTACTGAACTCCAGCCAATATGATACGTAGGATACGTAGGATACGTATACGTAGCACGTACGATGTGTTTGTCACTAAGGCATTACGACCAACATTGCTAGGCCCGAGTCTTAATTTTCTTGTGAAATTCCGCCCCAAAATCACCAACCAAGAGACCAAACATCAATAAAAGCCTAAGCCACCGACCCCACACAACCACCTTGGGCCGGGACCGGGACCGGGGTCGGGACCGGGCCCGGGGCCGGGGCCGGGGCCGGGGCCGGGGCCGGGGCCGGGACGGGGACCGGGACCGGGACCGGGACCGGGACCGGGACCGGGACCGGGACCGGGACCGGGACCGGGACCGGGACCGGAGCCGGAGCCGGGACAGGGTGCTGAGGCGGCCCGAGCTGCGGAGCTCCATCGACAGGTAGCGGTGCGTCGGCGCGCCACACCAGGTCCGGCAGTTCTGGCGCGCTGAACCGTGACGCGACAGACGCAGCGCAGATGGCGCGAACTGGCGCGCCATCACCGCCACGGCGGCACCGCTGGAGCGGCACAGTCCGACACCGGTCCCACACACCCAGGGACCGTTCCGGACACCCAGGGACCGTTCCGGACACCCAGGGACCGTTCCGGACACCCGGGGACCGTTCCGGACACCCAGGGACCGTTCCGGACACCCAGGGACCGTTCCGGACACCCAGGGACCGTTCCGGATACCCAGGGACCGTTTCCGACACCCAGGGACCGTTCCGGACACCCAAGGACCGTTCGGAACACTCAGGGACCGTTCTGAACACTCAGGGACCATTCTGAACACCCAGGGACCGTTCCGGACACCTATAGACCGTTTGGGGCTTGCTCCGGACATACCGATGCAAACGGTCTCGGACACCGTCCTCGTACACTGAGAGGCGGTTCCGGACATATTGGCTATCCAAGTGAACACTCGACGATCACCTTGTTAATTTATAAATGAATGAAAGCTTATGAACAGATATATTATCAGTAAGACGCCGAAGTTGGCGATGAACGAGCGAGCGCGAAGAAAATGTATGGTGAATTTCAACTCCATCGGGCAAGTCGTTTCTGAGATACAAAAAGGGTGCGCCCTCACCCCCGACTTGTGGGAAAGTGGTGGTTGAGAGGTCCCTAACCACACACCAAATTTGAACACAATCGGCTCAGCCATTCCTGCGATATATAATAGGGGTGCGCACGTGCGCGCGTGCAGAGGCACCCCATCCCTGACTTGTGGGAAAGTGGCAGCTGAGGGGTCCCTAATCAGACACCAAATTTGAACACAATCGGCTCAGCCGTTGCAGAGTTATTGCGAGGAAACACCTTCCGACACCCCTTACACGGCACGCGCCACGCGCAGTGATAGTCACTTATTTAGACGTACAGGTGTAGTCAGGTGTAGCAAACAGGTGTAGTCACCCACGTGAGTCGGCACTGGTATCAAACCTAGGGTAGGTTGCTCGGCAAAGAAGCCCGCTTGTCAATCGGACGTGCGGTTGCAGAGATATTAGCTTCTCAAAAGCGTCTCCACAGGCCGGGTCGGGCCGGGCCGGGCCGGGCCGGGTCGGGTCGGGTCGGGTCGGGTCGGGCCGCTCATATTCAGATTTTTTCCCATATACCACGGAAGGACGAGCGAGCGCGAAGCGCTCACTCGTAACAACAATAAGCATGAATAGCAACTGTTAAAGAATCCAAGGCACATACAAATAAATGTAAAAAAAACATGAAAAAAATTACGATGAACTAAATTATTATAATTTTGAGAATTGGCACAAGTGAATACAATGAGGGTTGCACAACATTATGTCACCAGTTTCTCGTTTTGGAAATTAATTTGCTTATAACAGTGCTATCACAAAAGAAAACAAGCTGGGTGACGCTGTTTGATCTTGAATTGGACGTTCCAGTGCGACATGTGCGGATTCCTGTGATTACAATTCGGACATGTGATAAGGCGACATATCTTGGAAATAACCAGAAATGTTCCTTCCCAGTGTAGTCAGCACCAGCAGAGCGTTGCTGACGCCCTAGTTTTGAACACTGAGTGCGACGACAGGAGGAGTGACGAGTTGACGGCCATCTGAGCCATCTTCACGGAGTGGCCTGGTCTCTGTTGACAACCATCTGAGCCATCTTCACGGAGTGGCCCGGTCTCTGGGAGACGGCGAGTTGACGGCCATCTGAGCCATCTTCACGGAGTGGCCTGGTCTCTGTTGACGACCATCTGAGCCATCTTCACGGAGTGGCCTGGTCTCTGTTGACGGCCATCTGAGCTATCTTCACGGAGTGGCCTGATCTCTGTTGACGACCATCTGAGCCATCTTCACGGAGTGGCCTGGTCTCTCTTGACGACCATCTGAGCCATCTTCACGGAGTGGCCCGGTCTCTGGGAGACGGCGAGTTGACGGCCATCTGAGCTATCTTCACGGAGTGGCCTGGTCTCTGTTGACGGCCATCTGAGCCATCTTCACGGAGTGGCCTGGTCTCTGTTGACGACCATCTGAGCCATCTTCACGGAGTGGCCCGGTCTCTGGGAGACGGCGAGTTGACGGCCATCTGAGCCATCTTCACGGAGTGGCCTGGTCTCTGTTGACGGCCATCTGAGCCATCTTCACGGAGTGGCCCGGTCTCTGGGAGACGGCGAGTTGACGGCCATCTGAGCCATCTTCACGGAGTGGCCTGGTCTCTGTTGACGACCATCTGAGCCATCTTCACGGAGTGGCCTGGTCTCTGTTGACGACCATCTGAGCCATCTTCACGGAGTGGCCTGGTCTCTGTTGACGACCATCTGAGCCATCTTCACGGAGCGGCCTGGTCTCTGTTGACGACCATCTGAGCCATCTTCACGGAGTGGCCTGGTCTCTGTTGACGGCCATCTGAGCCATCTTCACGGAGTGGCCCGGTCTCTGGGAGACGGCGAGTTGACGGCCATCTGAGCCATCTTCACGGAGTGGCCTGGTCTCTGTTGACGACCATCTGAGCCATCTTCACGGAGTGGCCTGGTCTCTGTTGACGACCATCTGAGCCATCTTCACGGAGTGGCCTGGTCTCTGTTGACGACCATCTGAGCCATCTTCACGGAGTGGCCTGGTCTCTGTTGACGACCATCTGAGCCATCTTCACGGAGTGGCCTGGTCTCTGTTGACGGCCATCTGAGCCATCTTCACGGAGTGGCCTGGTCTCTGTTGACGGCCATCTGAGCCATCTTCACGGAGTGGCCCGGTCTCTGGGAGACGGCGAGTTGACGGCCATCTGAGCCATCTTCACGGAGTGGCCTGGTCTCTGTTGACGACCATCTGAGCCATCTTCACGGAGTGGCCTGGTCTCTGTTGACGGCCATCTGAGCCATCTTCACGGAGTGGCCTGGTCTCTGTTGACGGCCATCTGAGCCATCTTCACGGAGTGGCCTGGTCTCTGTTGACGACCATCTGAGCCATCTTCACGGAGTGGCCTGGTCTCTGTTGACGGCCATCTGAGCCATCTTCACGGAGTGGCCTGGTCTCTGTTGACGGCCATCTGAGCCATCTTCACGGAGTGGCCCGGTCTCTGTTGACGGCGAGTTGACGGCCATCTGAGCCATCTTCACGGAGAGGCCTGGTCTCTGGAGACGGAGACGGTCGGCTGACGGTATAGGTGGCGGCACCATCACGGTGCTGGCCGCGACGGAGACTGTCTGATGTTGGAGGTATCCAGTACAGATACATCCAGCGGCACGTGTGTACCCGACTCGGTAGATGTGCAGAAACAAAACTGCTCCGATTTTACTGACTCCACGATTTGGCGATTTGGCGGCAGACTCCCGATAATTAGAAAGACTCGGCGCTGTGGCGGGGTCGCCACGGTCGGGTTGGTCGGTTGGCCCCATTGTTGACTGTTGTGCCTTCGCTGAACCGTGCACAGAACAGAACGGGTCAGCGGCTGCTGCTCACGCTCCGCGGCAGCTGTGCAACACTGAATCCAACAGCCAGCGGCGCCGCCAACTACCAAACATTGGCGAACATCCACAGTATAAATGCGATTATTTCAATGCAACGCCCATTTGCTAAAATATGAAAGGTTGGGGGATGAATGCTCCTTCTCCCCCGTGTTCCAACCTCTTGCTGGCAGCTGCAATACGAACCTTTGACAGCTGCAATTCGAGATGACAAGCAACTCGCTTTGGCAGCTGGTTTTATTTGTTTGTCTCACATAACAAATTGGCAAACATTTTCGGTGTTTGCTTTATTGAGCTCTTCCCGGCTTTTGCCGGTGGTTTATTCATCCACTATTAACCCTCACCCTACGGGGGAGGGGGGCTGACAGGCCCCCCTGAGGTTTTTCTTGAATATCTTTGTATACATGCAGCGCATCTTGCTGAAATGTTTGGTAGCTGAGTTTACAACAATTATACGTATGCTGTAACAATTTAATTGCAATTGGTTCAGTAGTTTGGGAGATAATCATGTTTTGATGACGTCATGTTGGTAAAAAACGAGAAATATTGGAAAAATCGTAGAAAACAGAGTTTGTAAGCAAATTGCAAACGCAATTCACCAAATATACAAAATGGCATTATCTTTAAAATGGCAAACTTGGATTTCCAAAATTTTGGGTTTTAACTCCTAAAATAAAAATAAAATGATTTTTTGGGGAAAAATCCCCACAAAAACAAAATTTTCAAAGATATTAAAAAAAACAGAATATGTGTGAGAGAACTGAGTATAATAGAGTTAATACAACCACAGCCTCATACTATGTAATATATTAATACAAAAATGAGACAAAAGAGACGACAGTTTCACTTTTGAGACCTGAAGACAGAGACGACTTTTGAGACCTGAAGATGGGCTACGCCTGAAACTGTCGTCTCTTTTGTCTCATTTTTGTATTAATATATTATGTAGTATGAGGCTGTGGTTTTTATTAAATCTATTATACATTATGAGCCTCAAAAAAGCGTTATCCCACATTATTAAACACAAGAACTGAGTATGGGCAATACCCATACCAAATTTCAAAGCAATATCTTCATTTTTGACTGAGTGATGGCTCCCTAAGTGTAAGAAACTGATAACGTCATTTTTGAAAATAACATTTTTTTACTTTTTTGACAAGATACGAACAAATAATTACCTTTTCTGTATTTCTGAGCCAAAACTGGTCTAGGAACATGCCTTTTTATTTACATTTATCAATTTCTAATTTTGAGGTTTTCTGAAGAGCAAAATCGCTGTTCTGGACGTGGAAAATCCGAGGTCATTCACTTGATCTGGAAGGTCACCCGTTGACCTGAAACCTAAAAATCGTATACTGTTAGATTCCTCTCATGACCGGCAACATGCTGGTTCTTACCGCATTGCTCTAAGTTGCTTGGTTTATAAGTTAACAAGGGGCCTGTCAGCCCCCCCCCCCCCCCGTAGGGCGAAGGTGAAAAAAGCTCTCGTAGGGCGAGGGTTAATAAACCAGCTAAAAAATAACACACTTCTCGTTCCCTTTTTACCGCATATTTGCTCTTTTCCAGCAATGTTAATGAAAAGAAAACAACGACCATGTCTGTACATACAAAGCCTAGGCGGCTTGTGCTGCCAAGCTGAGACGTTATTGGATCCGTTGCTTGCTAGATCCGTTGTTTGCCCACTGATAGCAATATTTAATTTGTACGCCGCCACGAATAAACGGGCGACTGGGAGAGAGACTGGGAGTGGGACTGGGAGGCTGGGACTGGGAGACTGGGACTGTGAGACTGGGGCTGGGAGGCTGGGACTGGGAGACTGGGACTGGGAGACTGGGACTGGGAGACTGGGACTGGGAGACTGGGACTGGGAGACTGGGACTGGGAGACTGGGACTGGGAGACTGGGACTGGGAGACTGGGACTGGGAGACTGGGACTGGGAGACTGGGACTGGGAGGCTGGGACTGGGAGACGGACTGGGAGACTGGGACTGGGAGACTGGGACTGGGAGTGGGACTGGGAGACTGGGAGTGGGACTGGGAGGCTGGGACTGGGAGGCTGGGACTGGGAGACTGGGACTGGGAGACTGGGACTGGGAGACTGGGACTGGGAGACTGGGACTGGGAGACTGGGACTGGGAGACTGGGACTGGGAGACTGGGACTGGGAGACTGGGACTGGGAGACTTGGACTGGGAGACTGGGACTGGGAGACTGACTGGGAGACTGGAACTAGGAGTGGGACTGGGAGACTGGGACTGGGGGACTGGGAGACTGGGACTGGGAGACTGGGAGTGGGACTGGGAGAGAGACTGAGAGTGGGACTGGGAGGCTGGGACTGGGAGGCTGGGACTGGGAGGCTGGGACTGGGAGACTGGGAGTGGGACTGGGAGAGAGACTGAGAGTGGGACTGGGAGACTGGGACTGGGATATTGGGAGTGGGACTGGGAGGCTGTGACTGGGAGACTGGGAGTGGGACTGGGAGACTGGGACTGGGAGACTAGGACTGGGAGACTGGGACTGGGAGACTGGGACTGGGAGACTGGGACTGGGAGACTGGGACTGGGAGACTGGGACTGGGAGACTGGGACTGGGAGACTGGGACTGGGAGACTGGGACTGGGAGACTGGGACTGGGAGACTGGGACTAGGAGACTGGGACTGGGAGACTGGGAGTGGGACTGGGATGCTGGGACTGGGAGACTGGGAGTGGGACTGGGAGACTGGGACTGGGAGACTGGGACTGGGAGACTGGGACTGGGAGACTGGGACTGGGAGACTGGGACTGGGAGACTGGGACTGGGAGACTGGGACTGGGAGACTGGGACTGGGAGACTGGGACTGGGAGACTGGGACTGGGAGACTGGGACTGGGAGACTGGGACTGGGAGACTGGGACTGGGAGGCTGGGACTGGGAGACTGTGACTGGGAGACTGGAACTGGGAGTGGCACTGGGAGACTGGGACTGGGGGACTGGGAGACTGGGACTGGGAGACTGGGAGTGGGACTGGGAGAGAGACTGAGAGTGGGACTGGGAGGCTGGGACTGGGAGACTGAGAGTGGGACTGGGAGGCTGGGACTGGGAGGTTGGGACTGGGAGACTGGAAGTGGGACTGGGAGAGATACTGAGAGTGGGACTGGGAGGCTGGGACTGGGAGATTGGGAGTGGGACTGGGAGGCTGGGACTGGGAGACTGGGAGTGGGACTGGGAGACTGGGACTGGGAGACTTGGACTGGGAGACTGGGACTGGGAGACTGGGACTGGGAGACTGGGACTGGGAGACTGGGACTGGGAGACTGGGACTGGGAGACTGGGACTGGGAGACTGGGACTGGGAGACTGGGACTGGGAGACTGGGACTGGGAGACTGGGACTGGGAGACTGGGACTGGGAGACTGGGACTGGGAGACTGGGACTGGGATGCTGGGACTGGGAGACTGGGAGTGGGACTGGGAGACTGGGACTGGGAGACTGGGACTGGGAGACTGGGACTGGGAGACTGGGACTGGGAGACTGGGACTGGGAGACTGGGACTGGGAGACTGGGACTGGGAGACTGGGACTGGGAGACTGGGACTGGGAGACTGGGACTGGGAGACTGGGGCTGGGAGACTGGGACTGGGAGACTGGAACTGGGAGACTGGGAGTGGGACTGGGAGTGGGACTGGAAGGCTGGGACTGGGAGACTGGGAGTGGGACTGGGAGACTGGGACTGGGAGACTGGGAGTGGGACTGGGAAACTGGGACTGGGAGACTGGGAGTGGGACTGGGAGACTGGTATTGTGAGACTGGGAGTGGGACTGGGAGACTGGGACTGGGAGACTGGGACTGGAAGACTGGGACTGGGAGACTGGGACTGGGAGAGTGGGACTGGGAGACTGGGAGTGGGAGACTGGGAGTAGGAGACTGGGACTGGGATACTGGGACTGGGAGACTGGGACTGGGTGACTGGGACTGGGAGACTGGAACTGGAAGACTGGGACTGAGAGACTGGGACTGGGATACTGGGACTGGGAGACTGGGACTGGGAGACTGGGACTGGGAGACTGGGACTGGGAGACTGGGACTGGGAGACTGGGACTGGGAGACTGGGACTGGGAGACTGGGACTGGGAGACTGGGACTGGGAGACTGGGACTGGGAGACTGGGACTGGGAGACTGGGACTGGGAGACTGGGACTGGGAGACTGGGACTGTGAGAATGGGACTGGGAGACTGGGACTGGGAGACTGGGACTGGGAGACTGGTACTGGGAGACTGGGACTGGGAGACTGGGACTGCTGGGACTGGGCAACTGGGACTGGTAGACTGGGACTGGGAGACTGGGACTGGGAGACTGGGACTAGGAGACTGGGACTGGGAGACTGGGACTGGGAGACTGGGACTGGGAGACTGGGACTGGGAGGCTGGGACTGAGAGACTGGGACTGGGAGACTAGGACTGGGAGACTGGGACTAGGAGACTGAGCCTGGGAGACTGGGACTGGGAGACTGGGACTGGGAGACTGGGACTGGGAGACTGGGACTGGGAGACTGGGACTGGGAGACTGGGACTGGGAGACTGGGACTGGGAGACTGGGACTGGGAGACTGGGACTGGGAGACTGGGACTGGGAGACTGGGACTGGGAGACTGGGACTGGGAGACTGGGACTGGGACTGGGATACTGGGACTGGGAGACTGGGACTGGGATACTGGGAGTGGGACTGGGAGACTGGGACTGTGAGACTGGGAGTGGGACTGTGAGACTGGGACTGGGAGACTGGGACTGGGAGACTTGTACTGGGAGACTGGCACTTGTAGACTGGGAGTGGGACTGGGAGACTGAGACTGGGATACTGGGACTGGGATACTGGGACTGGGATACTGGGACTGGGATACTGGGACTGGGATACTGGGACTGGGAGACTGGGACTGGGAGACTGGGACTGGGAGACTGGGACTGGGAGACTGGGACTGGGAGACTGGGACTGGGAGACTGTGACTGGGAGACTGGGACTGGGAGACTGGGACTGGGAGACTGTGACTGGGAGACTGGGACTGGGAGACTGGGACTGGGAGACTGGGACTGGGAGACTGGGAGTGGGACTGGGAGACTGGGAGTGGGATACTGGAAGATTGGGACTGGGAGACTGAGTGTGGGACTGGGAGACTGGGAGTGGGACTGGGAGACTTGGAGTGGGACTGGGAGACTGGGACTGGGAGACTGGGACTGGGAGACTGGGACTGGGAGACTGGGACTGGGAGACTGGGACTGGGAGACTGGGACTGGGAGACTGGGACTGGGAGACTGGGACTGGGAGACTGGGACTGGGAGACTGGGACTGGGATACTGGGAGATTGGGACTGGGAGACTGAGAGTGGGACTGGGAGACTGGGAGTGGGACTGGGAGACTGGGACTGGGAGACTGGGACTGGGAGACTGGGACTGGGAGACTGGGACTGGGAGACTGGGACAGGGAGACTGGGACTGGGAGACTGGGACTGGGAGACTGGGACTGGGAGACTGGAACTGGGAAACTGGGACTGGGAGACTGAGGCTGAGAGACTGGGACTGAGAGATTGGGACTGGGAGTGGGGCTGGGAGACTGGGACTGGGAGACTGGGACTGAGAGATTGGGACTGGGAGTGGGACTGGGAGACTGGGACTGGGAGACTGGGCGTGCTCCTCTAACAGATAATAGCACTGGGTTAAGTTTTATACCGAAGCAACTATGAACTATCAATTCGAATTTCGCACGCAATCGTCGGCCACTTACCGCAGCGGACCGGCGGTGGTCCCAGTGGGTCGCTTCATCACAGACTCATCCCGGCTGCACTCATCACGGCTCCAGCCACGGTACTGCTGAGGCTGGAGCAGGCGCCTGACGGCCCCTCCCTGCACAGTGCACACTCGGCCCGCCCCGCCCTGCTCCGAGCCGCGCCACTGCACGCAGCTCACCGCGACACGCTTCACACTTTCTGACCCGCCGCCGGTGGCAGGTGTCAGGTGGGTCAGGTGGCAGGTGTGGCTCCGGCTTTCGATACAATGGGGAGCGGAGCTCCAGAGTCCCGGGATTTCACAGGGGGACGGTCCCACGGAAGTCGTCATGGCAAAGACATGGTCAAGGTATCTCGACAGCACCAGTCCGGCCAAGGACGGGCGAATAGTCGACAGGACGGACAGGGCAAACCCGGCCGGCAACATCGAAATCACAAACTGGGAAAGCTAGTTCAGCCAAACAGCAAAGCTTTGTGCAACGAGCATTCACTGCGATAATATAATACGGAATCACCTTAGTAATACAATTATTTATATATATATATAAAAACACAGATAAAAGTGTTTATAAATATCAGACATGCTTCAAATACAAACACCTTTTTGTACCTTCGGTGCCATTGATTCCAGTGTGGTTAAAGGAAATAGTTCACCTTCAACATTAGTTTTAAACTGAGATAGCAGTTGTGTAGCCCGTGTTGGGAAACCCCTATCTGCAAGTAGTCTTGACTGAAAAGACTCTCCAGCCGAATATATTTGATTTTTTGGCGAAGGAATGCGGTGCTGGCGAAAGAATGTGGTATGGATCTAGCCCGGGCAGAGGCTATACCATCAGCCAATCAGCTTGCAGCTGGTGCTAGCAAGCGAACCGCCGGCCGCCGGTTGGCACATCTCTAATGCGAGTCTACCCTTACGCGACTACTTTTGAATCTGATTGGCTGGACCATTTTTTGCTAGCAAGCGAACCGCCGGCCGCCGGTTGGCACATCTCTAATGCGAGTCTACCCTTACGCGACTACTTTTGAATCTGATTGGCTGGACCATTTTTTGCTAGCAAGCGAACCGCCGGCCGCCGGTTGGCACATCTCTAATGCGAGTCTACTTCTACTTTTTTTTCTTCTTACTTTTGAATCTGATTGGCTGAGCCATTTCTTTTTAATTCGCGTGATGTCAGGACTCTGACTCAGAGAGCATGCATATAGTTTTGATAAACAATAATAATTTACGGCCTTCTGTCCTGAATCGGCGCGATATAAGGCCATGTTTAGCAATATAAAAATAAATTGTATTAAACAATATAATAAAATCGTGTTTGGGACAAATTTCCAAGGTGAACTATTTCCTTTAACGTCTTTCGATAATTTGTGTTTTTAAACTCGTAAATTATGCTATCCGGTCCAGCGGTTCAAAGTTCATTGACATAATTTATAGCGCTTGGTTTTCTGCGCCCAGAAGATTGCCCTCGATCCTCTCAAACCCTAAGATTAGTTGACCTGTAAGAGGTGTATGCCACTGACCTAGGTCATTCTAAACAGTGCAGGCATCCATCGTCGAGCCGAATGCAGCCCATCTTCAATCTTGCCAGGGAGATTGAGCTGCATTGGCAGCTAGCTCGGTCATAAGTGACTTTGATCCGGCCACTGTTAGCTACACTCGACTGCAGGCACGTAGCCAGGATTTCGTCCAGGGAGGGGCGGCGCCTCGAAAGGGCCCCTTCCCGAGCGTTGAAAGGGCCCCTTCCCAAGCGTTGAAAGGCCCCCCCCCCAAAAAAAAAACGCATGCAAAGGCACGCTACAAGGCTGGAAAATGCAGTATGGCAGGAATTGCATGGGCCATACCAACCTTTAGGAGCTGGAGTTAGCAAACTACCACATCAACTTTGGAACCAGCGACACGAATTTGGAATCAGCCATACTAACTTGGAATATTTTTGTTGAGCTCAAGACCTGGAATTCTTAGACAAATTGCGCCGCGGAGCGGCGCGAATTTTTTTAGTGTTATGCCCTGGGTTGCTTTCTCATCAATGCGTCGCATTGCGTATGGTGCGGACCTCTAAAATTGCTATATTGTGCGTTTAAAAGTGCGGGGAAAAAGTGCTAAAGTGAACTATTTTGCCCAATAATATAGGAAAGTAGCAACATAACACATAAATGCACCGAGAAACTGACCGATTTTTTTCCTAACCCGCATATAATTGAATTTGTAGTTAAATTGCGCCGCGGAGCAGCGCGAAAATTTTGAGTGTTATTCCCTTTACAACTGTATTCTTACTGTTGAAAGGTCCAAGGTCCCTTCAGATCGTCTAGGGGCCCCTCTGACCTTTTCTACGCCCTTTCGACCTGTTCAGGGACTCATCTGAGATCCGCGAAGCGAAAAGACATGATGTGGGGTGGGTGACATATATATATATTACAAAGAGGGCTTACTCTACAGGAAAAAATATAATCGGATCTTTCGGGTATATTGTAGCACCCTGACGAAGGGTGTTACAATATACACGAAAGCTCCGCTTTTAATATTTTGTTATTGTGGAGTAAGTCCTCTTTGTATTTAATCTTCATCTGGGATATCTACGTGCTTTGACCCTTCCGGTCTCACCAGAGACTCCTCTGACCTTCCAAGAAGCCCCTCTTGTGTGTCAAGGGGCCCATTCGGCCTGTTCAGAGGTCCTTCCGACCTGGCCAGGGACTGCACTGGCTGCTTTGTCGCCCTGCCGACATGCTCAGGGGCAGGGGCGGCGGATTGCGGGGCGTAGGGTACCCAAAATCCCCCTCAAATGAAAATCCTGGGGAGGAGAAGGGTCATGTTACCCCAGATTGAGCAGGCTAAAATCTGGGGGGGGGGGCAAAACTACCCTTTGCCCCCCAGGATTTTCGACTGGGGGAATTTTGGGTACCCTGCCCCCGCAATCCGCCGCCCCTGCTCAGGGGCCCCTCCGACCTGCCAGGGGCCCCTCCAGTCTGGCTAGGAACTCATCCGGCATGTTCAAGAGGCCTTCCGACCGGCCCAGGGACCCTTTCGGTCTAGCCAGGGGCCCCTCTGACTTGCCCAGGAGCCCCTCCGATCGGCCCAGCGACTCTTCTGGTCGGCCTGCGCTGGCTACTTTGTCACCCTGCCGACATGCTCAAGGGGCCCTCCGACCTGCCCTGGAGCCCATTCGTGCTGGCCAGGGGCTACTTCGGCATGTTCAGGGGCCCTTCTCACCCGTCCAGGGGTCTTTTCGGTCTGGTCAGGGGCCCCTCCGATCTGCACAGGGGCCCTTTTAACTTTACAGGGGCCCTCTGGTCTCTCCAGGGGCCCTCTAACCTTCTAAGGGGCCCTTTCGACCTAGCAAGGGACTGCACTGGCTGCTTTGTCGCCTTGCGACATGCTCCGAGAGCCCCCCGACCTGCCCTGGGGCCCCTCCGTGCTGGCTAGGGGCTCATTCGGCATGTTCAGGGGCCCTTCTGACCCACCTAGGTGCCCTTTCGGTCTGGGCAGGGCCCCTCTGACCTGCACAGGAGTCCTCTTAACTTCCCAGGGGCCCTCTGGTCTGTCCAGGGGCCCTCCAACCTGCTCAGGGGCCATTATGACCTGGCAAAGGACTGCGCTGGCCGCTTTGTTGCCCTGTCGACATGCTCAAGGGCCTCTCAACCTGCCCAGGGGCCCCTCTGTGCTGGCTAGGGGCCCATTCGACGTGTTCAGGGGGCCCATTCGACGTGCTCAGGGGGCCCTCTGACCCGCTCAGGGGCCCTTTCGGTCTGGCCAGGGGCCCCTCTGACATGCACAGGGCTCTTTTGAACGTCCAAGGGGCCCTCTGGTCTTTCAGAGAGGGCCCTGGTAGCCCTAAAGGGCCTCTGAAGTCCTCTAAACTCTCTAAAGACCACGCTTCGTGTAGTAAAGAACCTATGATAACGCGCTTCGCGCGGTCTCGTCGGCCCTTTTCGGCGCGCGCAGCGCGCCGAAAAGGGCCCTCGCGCGCCAAAAAGGGCCCTCCTGGCCTCCAGGGGAGGGCGGCCGCCCCCGCCGCCCTCCCCTTGGCTACGTGCCTGCTCGACTGTGATTCCCAATTACTGTGTGAAGTCGCACAGAACAACTGCCAGTGTTGGGTGCTGTGTGTCGGTTCAGCGGAGCGTGCCCCGTGCGATCGGGCAGCCTCCCGGCGAGGGCCGAGGATGACTGCACAGGACCACACATCCGTCCACCTGCCCTCCCACCCCACCTGCCCTCCCACCCACCTGCCCTCCCACCCTCTACCCTGCTCACCGGCCTGCAGCCGGCGGCGGTCTGACGCAGAACACGCGGTAGGCACTGGGCCATTACCCAGAGCCGGGGGAGGGCGGCCGACCGAGCCAGTAGCGAGCCACACCTCATCCCCTGAGCACTGCATCACCGTCCGGACAACTGGCCGCCGCCGGCAGAAATTATACCTACACAAACAGCCGGCAGAAATTATACCCACACATAAACAGACCGCTTTCCAAACATACCGGCACACAGGCCGGGTCGAGTTTCACCCGGGTATACCCTATATAGAGCGCAAGGGACCGGATCTGGGCTGTAATCCGGGTCGGTTACGAATACCAGATCAGCTGAGCTGCGAGAGGAGACCGGAGAAGACGGACCGGCGACGGTGGTGCCACCTACAGCGGGAGGTGACCACTTGGTGGCGGCTCTAACGGCGGCTCTCACAGCCTGGCTCGGAGGGCTGGCAGCTCCGGCTAGTGCAGAGCTGGAAGCTGCTATGGGAGCTGAACACCCAGAGCTGGATGCTGAGAGTGAGTATTCAGATGTCAGGAGCTGGGAGGTGGGCATCGAGGATAAGGAGATGTGAATTAGCAGATCGAAAGTCAGACCAAGAAGCTGGAAATCAATATCAGAAGTTTAGAGCCGGGATCTGCAGAAGCTGATAGCCGAGGTTCACGGCTCCAGTCGGTGCGGTGGGCCCCACTTGTCAGTGGGCTCTGCTCTGTTCTGAAGCGGCGCAGTGGTGCGTCGTTCCCCGTCATTTGTCACGTCACTCGACACTGGGCGTGGGGCCCGCTGTCGTTAGTAACACTGACGGCGGCGGCGCACCTGTCCTCTGTCATTTGTTACATCCCAGAGGAGGACATGTAACGGTGTCCGCGGCACGCCGGGAGAGCGGGCTGCGGCGCCCTGTGCCAGAGAGTCCTACAGGGGGCGCCCTGTGACAGAGAGTCCTACAGGTGGGCGCCCTGTGACAGAGTCCTACCCTGTGACGGGCGCCCTGTGACAGAGAGTCCTACAGGTGGGCGCCCTGTGACAAAGAGTCCTACAGGTGGGCGCCCTGTGACAGAGAGTCTTACAGGTTGGCGCCCTGTGACAAAGAGTCCTACCCTGAGACGGGCGCCCTGCGACAGAGAGTCCTACAGGTGGGCGCCCTGTGACAAAGAGTCCTACAGGTGGGCGCCCTGTGACAAAGAGTCCTACAGGTGGGCGCCCTGTAACAAAGAGTCAAAGTTGAAATTTGGTGTGTGGTTTTAGACCACACTACTGGCAATGTCGCACAAGGCAAACTCTGGGTCACACTGCACATGCGCACGTGCACACCCCTGTTCCGTAACTCAGAAACGACTGGAACGATTAAGATGACATTTGGTGTGTGGTTTGAGACTACACTACTGACAATGTCGCACAAGTCAAATTCTGGGTCACACTGCACGTGCGCACGTGCACACCCCTGTTCCGTAACTCAGAAACAATCAGGTTTCTACGGGCTCGCTCGTCCTTCGCCGATTAAGGCGTCTTACTGGTTATCTATCACCTAGACGCTTCTTGGGATCAGTGAAATCATATATGAGCTTCCTGATGCGTGAATATCCCACCTCTGATCGTACAGCTCTTCATTGATAAGGAACGGCTCTTTGGCTGCATAGCAATCGCCTGCACGCACGTCTGACAACTACCGGCAAAGGAATGCATAGTGTACTTGGCAATAAGTGCCAAAATATCACTATGCTATTGATATGCAATCAATCAAGTCATTTGTGCTAGGAAAGTGACCTTATGTTATCCCTCTCAACACAATGATAGCCAATAATGTAACGATAACAACTAAGCAGAATGTGTGCTTCCACGTTCCAGCCATGATCTGTCTCACACCCAGATATGCAGGCCTCGATATGCAGGCAGATGTTGCGTCACGCTGTCAGATTCTTCCGCAGCCGTAACGTCTGATGTCCCACCGGTTGTGACGATCTGGGCTCTGCTCCGCTCCGTGACGGTCTGTGACGGTCTGGCGTGACGACTGGTGACCGCATGTGACCCGCTGATCGTGTCGCCCGACAAGGTCGCTATACCGCCCGACAAGGTCGCTCCAGAGACCAGCACCCGACGTGACGAACCAGCCACTCACCTGTAGTCGCCCGCCGACTCCATCAGCAGCTGGACACAGTCCAGACACCCCCTAGCGGCCGCATAATGAAGCGCTAGTACGCCGTTTTTGCCGTTGTTGATCCGGTCCCGGTCGGCGCTGCTGTGCGTAGGGGCCGGCATCTGGTCAGTCTCATAGAGCAGCCAGCGCAGCACGTTCGCCCGACTGTACCTGCCGGAGACAACGGTCAGACAACGGTCAAAAGACGGTCATACAATGGTCAGATAATAGACAGATAACGGTCAGACAACGGTCAGATAATAGACAGATAACGGTCAGACAATGGTCAGATAACGGTCAGACAACGGTCAAACGCGGTCAGAAGACGGTCAGACAGCGATCCGCTAACGGTCAGACAACGGTCAGATTGCAGACAATTAGATGCACTTCGGCAACGTGTCTACAATGTGATGCGTTTAATGAAGACGCCTGCCGATTTGTTCTCTCTCATATGATCGCCAACAGAGCTACGCTCCACTGACAGGCGAAGTCGTGAAGATACGATGTAACAATAAATACACTACGCAGCACGCATAATCACACAACCTAAAGTTTACAGTCACAGACTACAGGATTAAAACGTACTTGATCACCTGGGCTCTAAAAGCTCCAAAACTGTCATAAAAGATGTCTGCGTGAAAAGCACTGACTAAAAAGGCATGCATTGCTCTAGGGAGCCGGCAGAACATCCCAGAGTCCACAGTTCCTACCCGTGCTCGAGGCATGGTTAAAAGAGAGACGGTGCGGGCGGTTAAAAGAGAGATGGTCGATCGAGGCGGCACGTGCAGGGGAAACGACTCGAGCAGGACCTGTGAGTCCACCTGGACCTCCTGGATTTAGGCTAACGTCTTATAATTTCACAAATTGAGTACTTTAAAAGTGAAAGTGAACCGAGTCACTGTAGGCAGTGCGGACCGACTATTCATTAGATAACTGTGCGGAGTGTGACAGGCCGTTTTCCACACGGACGGAGGTGACCACTGATGCGAGACAGTTGGGTGAGCCGACTGACCCCGCCGGTGGAGCCGCCACCAGACACATCACATTTGCCGAGACGAGGCCCGGTCCGGCGCCACCCCCGGCCCAGATACCCAGCCGACCACATCCGTACCACCCCGTCAGCGGCGGCACCTCTGCACCCGCCTCTCACGCCGGCCCACGCCCGCCAGTCAGCTGTGACCCACAGAGGTCACGCGCAGTAAGGTGGGCTGCACAGAGGTCACGCGCAGTACGGTGGGCTGCACGGCGGTCACGCGCAGTAAGGTGGGCTGCCCCGAGGTCACGCGCAGTGTAAGGTGGGCTGCCCTGAGGTCACGCGCAGTGTAAGGTGGGCTGCCCAGAGGTCACGCGCAGTGTAAGGTGGGCTGCCCAGAGGTCACGCGCAGTGTAAGGTGGGCTGCCCAGAGGTCACGCGCAGTACGGTGGGCTGCACAGATGTCACGCGCAGTACGGTGGGCTGCCCAGAGGTCACGCGCAGTGTAAGGTGGGCTGCTCAGAGGTTACGTGCAGTGTAAGGTGGGCTGCCCAGAGGTTACGCGCAGTGTAAGGTGGGCTGCCCACAGGGCACGCGCAGTGTAAGGTGGGCTGCCCTGAGGTCACGCGCAGTGTAAGGTGGGCTGCCCAGAGGTCACGCGCAGTGTAAGGTGGGCTGACCTGAGGTCACGCGCAGTGTAAGGTGGGCTGCCCAGAGGTCATGCGCAGCATGGCGGCATGCGTAGAGGTCACACGCGCCTGGCGCTGTGCCTAGTTTGGTCCGGCACGACTTGGGAATGAACAACGCTATGTCAGAATCAGAGCTGCTCACCATTCTCACCGCGTGTGGTGTGAATGGCTGTCCCTTGACTGTGGTGGTTGTGACCTACTTGCATATTGAATGGTTAACTTTCAGTTCGGCATTATATTGTGCGTAAATATTGTGCCCAGGCTAATGGGGTTATACAGAAAATTAGCGGGGTCTCGGGGAAATTACACCACCGAAGTGTTCAATGTTCAATGTTCATGCATGGCCTACTGAAACGTTTCAAGTGAGTGACGTTGAAGGTCGTGACTCAAATGTAAGCCGCTGGTAATGTTCACCATGCTCACCGCACCGGAACACACTGTGACACTGTCACAGCGTCATAGTCACTGTGGCACTGTCACAGCGATATTTACTGCCTGACAGGTACTGTATATGTAATCGGTTATACGTACACTGGCGAATCCAGGGGGGGGGGGGCAGGGGCAACCCCCCCCCCCATCCCAAGCTCGACAGGGGCGTCAATATAAATTAGCCCCCTCAAAATCCGCTGAAACTGGCAATACAAAATGGGTACTGCCTGCGAAAAATAACTTCTTGCGAAAGAAATAAATCTTGTTTTGCCTCGCTCGTGTTTCCTCTATTTGGGAGCATTTTTGTAGCAGTAGGGATAGGGAAAGTGGCGCGTCTGACGCTATTTTGGAGTGATTCACAACCAACGTAAGTTATAATTTTACACGCAGCGCGCGTCGCAGCGTTTGGTCTCCTGCTGCGCTGCCTGCTGGGTGGCAGAGGAGCGCGTGAGTGAATTTCCTGGTATAGGTACCTATGTTGTATGGAATCACTGGCGGACCCGAAGGGGGCGGCAGGGGCAAAAGCCCCCCCCCCCCCATTCCAAGCTCGACTGGGGCGGCAATAGAAATTAGCCCCACCCCCAAAATCCGCTGAAACTGGCGATACAAAATGAGTACTGCCTGCGAAAAAAAATACTTCTTGCGAAAGAAATATATTTGTTTTTGCCTCATTCGTGTTTCCTCTATTTTGCAGCATTTTGGTAACAGTAGGGATAGGGAAAGTGACGCATTTGACGCTATTTTGGAGTGATTCACAACCAACGTAAGCTATAATTTTACACGCAGCGTCGCAGCCTTTGGTCTCCTGCTGCCTGCTGGGTGGCAGAGGAGCGCGGGATTGAATTTGCATACATAGGTACCTATGTTATGTGGAATACGTCTACTAGTATCAAGTAGGGTAATTAGGTTCAGTTAAAAAATATCAATGTTCTTCTTTTGTAGCTGGGGCATTCCACGACAAATCGACAAAAACGAAGTGCAAAATGTCACCGTCATGTCACCGATTATGGCCAAAATTGGTATATGGAGTCCCCTGGGGCGCTTAAATGAGCTGTGAAAGTTGTATTGCAATGCAAGCAGTGGTTCAGGAGATATTGCCTCGTGCATTTGTATAAGGTCACGGTGCAGGTCAATCTTTGTCAGCCCATATGACGGGGAATTTACGAAACAATATAGATGTATTATGTCATTAGAATGGCAATGAGCTGTTTTATAACATGGTGTTGTTGATTTTTATATTTGAAAAATTTCAAAATTTAGTACGTTTTCGAAATTGTACAACTTTTTGGATACCTTTTCCCAAACGTGTTTCTAATTTTTCGCTATGCTATTCTTACGTGTAAGAACGTGTCAATTAAGTGCAAAATAAAATTCGGGGATATTTGCCTCCAAATATCTCAAATTGTGTAATTTTACATGCTATTTTATTTTTAAAAAATATGCTTTCGCTAATAACTTTTGACTGAATAAAACTAGAATGGTACGGTAAACGTCATTTTGCTGTTCTCATCAAGACGAGTTGAACGCTCTGCAGCATTACCTCTTTCTGACATTTGATGACCTTGACCTTAAATTGGCTATTTGTCTTTAAATATGTTAACTTGTTCCCATTGTATATGTTCTTTTTGTGAAAGATGTTATTCCCCAATAACTTTTGACTGAAGAAATATAAAAAGGTAAAATGGACACCATTTTGGTATTTTCGTCAAGAGGCGTTGAATGATATGCAGTATGACCTCTTTCTAACATTTGGTGACCTTCACCTGGGGTCAATGTCAAGGTTCAAGGTTAGGTTTCCAATTGGCCTATGTGGCAATGTTATATATCTTAAAACTTGTCTTGTTGCGAGGATTTCGATTGTGGTTAAATAACGCCTGGTCTTCAATGGCAACTTTTAAATTCATTTGAATTTGAATGTCGAATAGTAACTTCATAACTTCCTCCTCGGTGTAAAGAAAGCCCGAAAATGTATCAGTTTGTTTTATAACCATCAGCTATCGCGCAATTATTTTTATACCAATGAATTTCTATCTTCAAGACAAGTTCAAGGATATATAACATCGCCGTGTAGGTTAAATTTGGAAGGGTGACCTTGCGCCGTGACCTTGACCTTAGTACAAGGTCATCAAATGTCAGAAAGAAGTCATGCTGCACAGCATTCAACGCATTTTGATGGTAACAACAAAATGACGTTTACCGTGCCCTTCTAGCCTTTTCAGTCAAAAGGTATTAGCGAATAACTAATTTGTATATAAAATAGCATGTAAAATGACAAAATTTTGATATTTTTGGAGGCAAATATCCATCAATTTTATTTTTGCACTTAATTGACACGTCCTTACACGTAAGAATAGCATAGCGAAAAATTTAACCCAAGTCCGCAAAGGGGAAAAATGGGGGAGGGGGGTACATTTTAGGTCATATGGAGGCCCTTGGGACCCGGAAGCCCCCAGTGAAATTATCCCCCAACCCCATATTGGGAGGCTGGATCCGCCAGTGTATACCTATTCTACCATAACATGTTGTAGGGCACCGAATTTACTCAGTTGGTAGCCTCATGTGCTACTTCGCATTTACAGTTTGTTTATATTTTCTAGTACTTGCTACTTTTTTGCACCAATCAATATCAGGTGATGACTGATGAAATATCACAACTCATACTACCGGGTGGAAAGGGAAAAATGTACCACATTTTAAACTTGAATAAGTCCAAAAATATGCATCATATACATTGTTGCATTACACTATTTTGAGGAACAATAATTCATGGAAATTGTTCTCCATCATGGTTTAGGTACACCTGTACGCTATATACACTCTTCACCGCAGCACATGCTCAGGCAATGTTCATGCCTTGCGAGGCACAGGTCGGCTCGTGTTTTCAACATCACACAACACAGAGGAGTCAGAGTCGGAGTACGTTTCTTTGCTTTTGTTTCGAGCATCTCTTCTTATGACTTGTTTCGGTTCCTCCAGTTTCCATAGGTTATCTGGTATACATTCGACTTGAGGCCTTCTCCCAAAAAAAAATACAGGGGGAAAAGTCAAGATAGTCGGCGGGCCAAGCATGCCTTGTCTTCCGGCTGATAATGTTGCCACGAAGTTATATTTATGAAATGAGGAACATCACTCTGATAACCATATGATATCAGCTGGAAGACAAGGCATGCTTGGCTCGCCCACTCTCTCGATCTGACCCTCCACATTTATGTTTGCGCCTTGCGGGGATACCTCAGGTCAAAGGTATATCAGGATGATCCCCGGAAACTGGGAGAACCGAAACAAGGCATCATACGAGGTACTCGAAACATTGGCAAATAAACGTGCTCCAACTCATCTGTGATGTTTAAAAAGAGCCGATCTGTGCTTGGCAAGAAAATGAGCACTTCTTGAGCGCATGCTGCGGTGAAGAGTGCGTATGGCGTACACATGTATGCCATTTTGGATAAGAATTCCCCCGAATTGTAGGTACTTCAAAATGGTGTATTGCAACAATATATGTGTATAATATTGTATATATTTGTGTACTTCCACTCTGAATATATATATATTATTCTTCGTCGCTTTGTACCACGTAATGTAGACATGACGACTTACAGCTTAAGTTACATATTTGTTTATCGAACGCGACTTTCTCGCAGCAGGAACTGAATATCAGTCGGGATTGGAATCGATGGTGACAAGTCCTCACTGGCGTGAACCACGCCCGTTTCTTTAGGCCTTTATAGAGATAATGGCACACACCCGGCTGGCCGGCCCGGCTGTCACTGTCGACAAATTACGGCGTACCGCGGCGGATCGGACTCATGATACAATGTCGGCTGATCAGCTTGATCAGCCGATTAGACAGCCAGATATGATCAGATCGTATGCGCCTGTCGGTGAGAGCTGTGCTCGTCGAGACCGCGGCAAACTCAGGTTGCGTCATTTTCTGACTTCGATGTGCTGAAAATTTAACAAACTTGTCACATATAAATACCACGTATTCGAAAGTCGAGCAAATTGGACGGCTAAAATACGTCGACTGCATTGAATGAATGTCAGCACTTCGTATATCGTAATGGTATCAGTCTGCGTCATTGGTATGGGATCTTAAGGCACGGCGTCATCCATTGTTACGCAACTGATATGTCGGGGTCCTGACCACTCTCGCTGCTTTTTGGACCGATTTCTCCTAGTTAACGGAGCTGGCTAATGGTGCTCGGATCGTTTTGGCTCCGGTAGACTGAACCAGTTTCACGGCATCACACCGCCCGAGACAGACTACTAACCGCTGACCACTGACCACTGGCCACTGACCACTGACCACTGACCACTGACCACGGACCACGGACCACGGACCACGGACCACGGACCACGGACCACGGACCACGGACCACGGACCACGGACCACGGACCACGGACCACGGACCACGGACCACGGACCACGGACCACGGACCACGGACCACGGACCACGGACCACGGACCACGGACCACGGACCACGGACCACTGACCACTGACCACTGACCACTGACCACTGACCACTGACCACTGACCACTGACCACTGACCACTGACCACTGACCACTGACCACTGACCACTGACCACTGACCACTGACCACTGACCACTGACCACTGACCACTGACCACTGACCACTGACCACTGACCACTGACCACTGATCACTGACCACTGACCACTGACCACTGACCACTGACCACTGACCACTGACCACTGACCACTGACCACTGACCACTGACCACTGACCACTGACCACTGACCACTGACCACTGACCACTGACCACTGACCACTGACCACTGACCACTGACCACTGACCACTGACCACTGACCACTGACCACTGACCACTGACCACTGACCACTGACCACTGACCACTGACCACTGACCACTGACCACTGACCACTGACCACTGACCACTGACCACTGACCACTGGCACGAGACAGCCACGCCTGGCTACCGCTCACCGGACCCAATGTGTGGTGACTAGTAATCAGTGGTCACCAGTGGTTGATAACCAGCAATCAGATGCCAGAAGTCAGTGGTCAGTGGTCAGTGGTCAGCGGTCTGTGATCAGTGGTCAGTGGTCAGTGGTCAGTGGTCAGTGGTCAGTGGTCAGTGGTCAGTGGTCAGTGGTCAGTGGTCAGTGGTCAGTGGTCAGTGGTCAGTGGTCAGTGGTCAGTGGTCAGTGATCAGTGGTCAGTGGTCAGTGGTCAGTGGTCAGTGGTCAGTGGTCAGTGGTCAGTGGTCAGTGGTCAGTGGTCAGTGGTCAGTGGTCAGTGGTCAGTGGTCAGCGGTCAGTGGTCAGTGGTCAGTGGTCAGTGGTCAGTGGTCAGTGGTCAGTGGTCAGTGGTCAGTGGTCAGTGGTCTGTGCAGCGATCAATCAGATCACAATAACTCATGTGACATGGAACGATTTTCCAACATAGTATTTGTGATGGATGGTGTATACCTCGCGGTCTTGTCGGTGCGGCCGGAGCGGAGCGCCATCCGGTATAGCAGTGTGAGATTCACGCACTTTCGCCGCGCGGCCGGCGAGGTGACATCAATGCTCACAGCGCCATAACCGCCCCACCGCCCGCTCCGCCACCGCCGCCGCCGCCGTCGCCGGAGACTGCGACGCGTCTTGCCGAGAGAACACCGGCCGTCTCACACCGCACGCCGCACGCGGGCCGGGGCCGAGCGCCGCAGTCG
>JAXIVJ010011033.1:0-45065 GCA_036785665.1 Chirona hameri
ATCTAGATATAGATATAGATATAGATATAGATATAGATATAGATATAGATATAGATATAGATATAGATATAGATATAGATATAGATATAGATATAGATATAGATATAGATATAGATATAGATATAGATATAGATATAGATATAGATATAGATATAGATATAGATATAGATATAGATATAGATATAGATATAGATATAGATATAGATATAGATATAGATATAGATATAGATAGATATAGATATAGATATAGATATAGATATAGATATAGATATAGATATAGATATAGATATAGATATAGATATAGATATAGATATAGATATAGATATAGATATAGATATAGATATAGATATAGATATAGATATAGATATAGATATAGATATAGATATAGATATAGATATAGATATAGATATAGATATAGATATAGATATAGATATAGATATAGATATAGATATAGATATAGATATAGATATAGATATAGATATAGATATAGATATAGATATAGATATAGATATAGATATAGATATAGATATAGATATAGATATAGATATAGATATAGATATAGATATAGATATAGATATAGATATAGATATAGATATAGATATAGATATAGATATAGATATAGATATAGATATAGATATAGATATAGATATAGATATAGATATAGATATAGATATAGATATAGATATAGATATAGATATAGATATAGATATAGATATAGATATAGATATAGATATAGATATAGATATAGATATAGATATAGATATAGATATAGATATAGATATAGATATAGATATAGATATAGATATAGATATAGATATAGATATAGATATAGATATAGATATAGATATAGATATAGATATAGATATAGATATAGATATAGATATAGATATAGATATAGATATAGATATAGATATAGATATAGATATAGATATAGATATAGATATAGATATAGATATAGATATAGATATAGATATAGATATAGATATAGATATAGATATAGATATAGATATAGATATAGATATAGATATAGATATAGATATAGATATAGATATAGATATAGATATAGATATAGATATAGATATAGATATAGATATAGATATAGATATAGATATAGATATAGATATAGATATAGATATAGATATAGATATAGATATAGATATAGATATAGATATAGATATAGATATAGATATAGATATAGATATAGATATAGATATAGATATAGATATAGATATAGATATAGATATAGATAGATATAGATATAGATATAGATATAGATATAGATATAGATATAGATATAGATATAGATATAGATATAGATATAGATATAGATATAGATATAGATATAGATATAGATATAGATATAGATATAGATATAGATATAGATATAGATATAGATATAGATATAGATATAGATATAGATATAGATATAGATATAGATATAGATATAGATATAGATATAGATATAGATATAGATATAGATATAGATATAGATATAGATATAGATATAGATATAGATATAGATATAGATATAGATATAGATATAGATATAGATATAGATATAGATATAGATATAGATATAGATATAGATATAGATATAGATATAGATATAGATATAGATATAGATATAGATATAGATATAGATATAGATATAGATATAGATATAGATATAGATATAGATATAGATATAGATATAGATATAGATATAGATATAGATATAGATATAGATATAGATATAGATATAGATATAGATATAGATATAGATATAGATATAGATATAGATATAGATATAGATATAGATAGATATAGATATAGATATAGATATAGATATAGATATAGATATAGATATAGATATAGATATAGATATAGATATAGATATAGATATAGATATAGATATAGATATAGATATAGATATAGATATAGATATAGATATAGATATAGATATAGATATAGATATAGATATAGATATAGATATAGATATAGATATAGATATATAGATATAGATATAGATATAGATATAGATATAGATATAGATATAGATATAGATATAGATATAGATATAGATATAGATATAGATATAGATATAGATATAGATATAGATATAGATATAGATATAGATATAGATATAGATATAGATATAGATATAGATATAGATATAGATATAGATATAGATATAGATATAGATATAGATATAGATATAGATATAGATATAGATATAGATATAGATATAGATATAGATATAGATATAGATATAGATATAGATATAGATATAGATATAGATATAGATATAGATATAGATATAGATATAGATATAGATATAGATATAGATATAGATATAGATATAGATATAGATGTAGATATAGATATAGATATAGATATAGATATAGATATAGATATAGATATAGATATAGATATAGATATAGATATAGATATAGATAGATATAGATATAGATATAGATATAGATATAGATATAGATGTAGATGTAGATGTAGATGTAGATATAGATATAGATATAGATATAGATATAGATATAGATATAGATATAGATATAGATATAGATATAGATATAGATATAGATATAGATATAGATATAGATATAGATATAGATATAGATATAGATATAGATATAGATATAGATATAGATATAGATATAGATATAGATATAGATATAGATATAGATATAGATATAGATATAGATATAGATATAGATATAGATATAGATATAGATATAGATATAGATATAGATATAGATATAGATATAGATATAGATATAGATATAGATATAGATATAGATATAGATATAGATATAGATATAGATATAGATATAGATATAGATATAGATATAGATATAGATATAGATATAGATATAGATATAGATATAGATATAGATATAGATATAGATATAGATATAGATATAGATATAGATATAGATATAGATATAGATATAGATATAGATATAGATATAGATATAGATATAGATATAGATGGAGATGGAGATGGAGATGGAGATGGAGATGGAGATGGAGATGGAGATAGAGATAGAGATAGAGATAGAGATAGAGATAGAGATAGAGATAGAGATAGAGATAGAGATAGAGATAGAGATAGAGATAGAGATAGAGATAGAGATAGAGATAGAGATAGAGATAGAGATAGAGATAGAGATAGAGATAGAGATAGAGATAGAGATAGAGATAGAGATAGAGATAGAGATAGAGATAGAGATAGAGATAGAGATAGAGATAGAGATAGAGATAGAGATAGAGATAGAGATAGAGATAGAGATAGAGATAGAGATAGAGATAGAGATAGAGATAGAGATAGAGATAGAGATAGAGATAGAGATAGAGATAGAGATAGAGATAGAGATAGAGATAGAGATAGAGATAGAGATAGAGATAGAGATAGAGATAGAGATAGAGATAGAGATAGAGATAGAGATAGAGATAGAGATAGAGATAGAGATAGAGATAGAGATAGAGATAGAGATAGAGATAGAGATAGAGATAGAGATAGAGATAGAGATAGAGATAGAGATAGAGATAGAGATAGAGATAGAGATAGAGATAGAGATAGAGATAGAGATAGAGATAGAGATAGAGATAGAGATAGAGATAGAGATAGAGATAGAGATAGAGATAGAGATAGAGATAGAGATAGAGATAGAGATAGAGATAGAGATAGAGATAGAGATAGAGATAGAGATAGAGATAGAGATAGAGATAGAGATAGAGATAGAGATAGAGATAGAGATAGAGATAGAGATAGAGATAGAGATAGAGATAGAGATAGAGATAGAGATAGAGATAGAGATAGAGATAGAGATAGAGATAGAGATAGAGATAGAGATAGAGATAGAGATAGAGATAGAGATAGAGATAGAGATAGAGATAGAGATAGAGATAGAGATAGAGATAGAGATAGAGATAGAGATAGAGATAGAGATAGAGATAGAGATAGAGATAGAGATAGAGATAGAGATAGAGATAGAGATAGAGATAGAGATAGAGATAGAGATAGAGATAGAGATAGAGATAGAGATAGAGATAGAGATAGAGATAGAGATAGAGATAGAGATAGAGATAGAGATAGAGATAGAGATAGAGATAGAGATAGAGATAGAGATAGAGATAGAGATAGAGATAGAGATAGAGATAGAGATAGAGATAGAGATAGAGATAGAGATAGAGATAGAGATAGAGATAGAGATAGAGATAGAGATAGAGATAGAGATAGAGATAGAGATAGAGATAGAGATAGAGATAGAGATAGAGATAGAGATAGAGATAGAGATAGAGATAGAGATAGAGATAGAGATAGAGATAGAGATAGAGATAGAGATAGAGATAGAGATAGAGATAGAGATAGAGATAGAGATAGAGATAGAGATAGAGATAGAGATAGAGATAGAGATAGAGATAGAGATAGAGATAGAGATAGAGATAGAGATAGAGATAGAGATAGAGATAGAGATAGAGATAGAGATAGAGATAGAGATAGAGATAGAGATAGAGATAGAGATAGAGATAGAGATAGAGATAGAGATAGAGATAGAGATAGAGATAGAGATAGAGATAGAGATAGAGATAGAGATAGAGATAGAGATAGAGATAGAGATAGAGATAGAGATAGAGATAGAGATAGAGATAGAGATAGAGATAGAGATAGAGATAGAGATAGAGATAGAGATAGAGATAGAGATAGAGATAGAGATAGAGATAGAGATAGAGATAGAGATAGAGATAGAGATAGAGATAGAGATAGAGATAGAGATAGAGATAGAGATAGAGATAGAGATAGAGATAGAGATAGAGATAGAGATAGAGATAGAGATAGAGATAGAGATAGAGATAGAGATAGAGATAGAGATAGAGATAGATATATATATATATATATATATATATATATATATATATATATATATATATATATATATATATATATATATATATATATATATATATATATATATATATATATATATATATATATATATATATATATATATATATATATTATATATATATATATATATATATATATATATATATATATATATATATATATATATATATATATATATATATATATATATATATATATATATATCGCCCGAAGAAAGTTAAACCTTTGTACGACATTAAAGAGATAATGAGAAGAAGAAAAAAATCACCAATTTTTTAAACTTCGAAGGTTTATGTATCGATGTCCATTCTGGCATGGAAAAAGTCCGAATTTTAAAAGACCACATTATAAAATCACGTGATTTGACCTGAGATCACGTGTTGAAATAGCAAAATTTCCGAATTTCCAAAAATGATTACATCATAATAATATATTGTTCCTGATGATTCTGGTGATTACCGAGCAGGCGCGAAGATCCCGTGAGGTTTCTCGTCAACTTACTAGACAAATTTACATTTGATCCGGCCCGAACCGGCCCGACACGGCCCGACACGGCCCGACACGGCCCGAACCGGCCCGAACCGGCCCGACACGGCCGTGCAGACGCTTTTCGGAAGCTAATAACTTTGCAACCACTGCTCCGATTGAGATTGGGTTTTCACCATTGGATAGGTCCATCAAATCAACTTTGTTTTTGGTATGGTGCGTTCTGATAGGGGTCGTACCACAGCGCGTGACAGTTGGCACACGCAAACGTCGAAATGAACAAACAAAAATTATTGATCAAAAATGGCTTTATTAATCTAAGCATTAATTTATATACGATGAAGCATGCAGCGCTCAGGAGGTGCTCCCTTTTGGCGGATTCGATAAAGGAGATCATGAATAATTTAATACAACTTAATTTTTATGTTGGCATGCATTGAGGCTTGGCAATTTTTCTGGAGGATTAAAAGGACTAAAAGGACTATGTGTTTCTACCACGTGTGCTCCCTTACCGTTTCATATTTAAAACCTGTTTTACCTTTACCAGAGCGTTCCCGCTCGGTCATCGCCCAAAAAGGCGTTTTACTGGTATATAGGCTTATATAACTCGCATGATAACCGAGCGGGCGCGAAGCGCCGGTGAGGTTTCTCGTCAACTTACTAGACAAATTTACATTTGAGTTTGACCCGGCCCGAACCGGCCCGACACGGCCGTGCAGACGCTTTTCGGAAGCTAATAACTTTGCAACCACTGCTCCGATTGAGATCGGCTTTTCACCATTCGATAGGACCATCAGATCAATTTTGATTTGTGTATGGTGCGTTCTGATAGGGGTGGTACCACAGCGCATGTCACACAGTAGCGTACCCAGGATTCGCTCCAGGAGGGGGCAATTTTTGCTCAGGGGGCATAAAATACCCCCACGAAAAAAAACCTCACCGGATTTGGCCCATTATATTTTTTAAGGGCATATTTTTGCCATTTTTCTCTTTAAAAAAATAAAAAAAGTCATTCATTTTTTCGACCAAAGGTGGCACGTACAGACCTTCAGGGGGGGGGGGGGGGGCAATTGCCCCGTTTGCCCCGCCCCTTGTGTACGCCTATGGTGGCACATGCAAACGTCGAAATGAACAAAAATCATTCTAGATCAAAAATGGCTTGATTTATCTAAGCACCAGTAAACGCCTTTTTGGGTGATGACGGAGCGAGCGTGCTCTGATAAAGTTAAAACAGGTTTGAAATATGAAACGGTAAGGGAGCACACGTGGTAGTAACACAGTCATTTTAGTCCTGCAGAAAAATTGCCAGGCCTCAATGCATGCCAACATAAAAATTAAGTTGCATTAAATTGTTCATGATCTCCTTTCTCAAATCTACCAGAAGGGAGTACGTCCTGAGCGCTGCATGTTTCAGCGTATAAATTAATGCTTAGAATAATACAGCCATTTTGTTTTATCAAGAATCATTTTTGCAAGTTTTTGTTGATTTCGACGTTCGCGTGTGTCGACTGTCACGCGCTGTGGTACCGCCTCTATCAGAATACACTATACCAAAAACAAAATTGATTTGATGGACCTATCCAATGGTGAAAACCCAATCTCAATCGGACCAGTGGTTGCAAAGTTATTAGCTTCCTAAAAGCGTCTGTATGGCCGGGTCGGGCCGGGTCGAATGTAAATTTGTCTAGTAAGTTGACGAGAAAACTCACGGGCGCTTCGCGCCCAAACGGTGATTAATTTATACGATGAAGCATGCAGCGCTCAGGACGTACTCCCTTTTGGCGGATTCGAGAAAGGAGATCATGACAAATGTAATACAACTTATTTTGTATGTAGTTTGTCCCAGGGAAGCAACAGATACCGCTCGGTTACCGCCGATTAAGGCGTTTTACTGGTTTAGATGGGAGATGTCCGCTGAAAATGTGAGTTTTGCTTGACATTACAAAGATGCCCGAGGCTGTAACTCGAAAACCATTTGACGGACGAGGCTGAAAAGTTCACACCGTGGATCAACAGACACGTAGTTTGATCAAAATATGAGATGTAGTGTGTTATTTAGAGATTGTTTTGGTCGATCTGTTTTGGAATACCCCAATTGGCCCCCTCGCCCATAAGCGAAAAATCGGTAGGCAAATGCATATCCCCAAACCGTCCCGGGGTTGTGATTTTTGTTCCGGGAAGGCGAGATTTACCCCCCCCCCCCGTTCAACGAAACTTTCGTGCTGACGACCGGCTCCAAGACTTTTCCCGCTGACGATCCGACGCCCCGCCCCCCTCCCCCGCTCAACGACTCTGCGCTGACGACCCGACGCCACCCCCCCTAGGTCAACAACTTTTCGCTGACGAGACGGAGCCCCCTCTAGTAACTTCAGAATCATGTTTTCATCACTGGCCAGACGAGAGCACACCAATACAACTGCACCGCTGAGACAAAACAAAAATGATGTACCATTTTCTTTTTATATGCGCCAGCGAAAATACTGATCCACCAAACATTAAACACTTATCCACAGATGGAGCATAGTTAAGCAATAAAACGCAGTAAGAGACAACATACACCGCTCACTCAAAAGCCCACTTATGATCCATTTGGCAACAAAGATAGCACAAATACAGGCATCAAAATAATACAAAATACAAACGTGTCAGTAAAAAGAGATAAACATAGACTGCCAGCAGTTCGGGCAGAAATAAGTCGATGTTCGAATCCGACGACAACTGATATTCGAGCACCGACAGAAAAGTGTTCGTGGCACTCGTATGAACAATTCATTTCGGCACCTCATAATCCGTAATCGGCGTTGGAATATCTCAGGAAGTGTATGTATATTGTATAGATGGGTACTCGCGAGTGCGTAGTATGACTGGCTCAGCTAATTTAGGTCAATTATCTTCATGCATAGTCACATTATCGGTGTTTACAGCCTGCATAATGAGTTGAGACGTGGTCACTGCTGCTAAATTGCCTGCCTATGTATATGCCAACTGCAGCACGTCAATTTGTTGTCGGGGGAAGCACGTCAAAGATTCAGTGTTCCCCAATATGACTCTAAATGAAGTGTTCTATACTATTTCGCTATAATCGTAAAAATACTTTGAAGTGCGCCCAGCAGCTGGACCTCGATTCATAATTCACCAAGTTATAACACTAATACTGATACTGATACGGACAATACAAAGCACACGGATAGATTTTTGCGACACCCGCACGAAGGCGAACACATGCCTATCCTACATGCAACACTACATCCGACATACATAATTTATATCACAACCAAGTCACCTCGCGAGGGATTCCGAACAAGCGGACAGCCTAAGCCTGCCATGTGAGTACCGTGCAGAGAGACCATGAGAATCCAGACCGCGACCTGAATTCAGCTGCAAAAGTCGTATATCATGCTTCCTATCGACTACAAAGTAGGTAGCGACTAGATGGTTTGACTACCTGACAGGGACACAACATACATTCTCGCGATTCGCGTTACATAATGTTAGCAAAATAATATCCATCAACAATGCCTTAGGCGATGAAGCTGAGCGATGAACACATAGGAGTGGCACGATACAACTTAATGAAGCAATCGCGCGTTCATAGGGTTGGGGTTGACTCATAAAGGTGCGGGCAAAACCAGAGCTTTGGTGTACCTGTCACGGACATGGTATGGTCAAACTTGGTATATGTTCAAAGCTATGTGCATACATTCATAACACTCGGTAGGCATGAATGGCCATACATACCCAGTGCGATAAAGTGTCCAAACCATGATTCTTACAGCAATAGCGTCTGCTTCTAAGTCCACTGAACAGTCAAATGAAACGCTAATACTGGCGCTCATTACTTTCTCAGTAAGCATGCTTCACAAAGATAGTCGTGCTCTTCCAGAAACGTACACGGCACAAAATACTCAGAGCCTCATTGATATATGCACGGAGTAGTGTCCCCCCAGCAGACCGCTGCGATGGACCTCGCACCTTACCCCTACCAGCAGCCCAAAACACAGCGCTCGCTCTCCAAACTGGAGCCCCCTCAGCCCGAGTGTCCGCCGCCTCCTATCAGACCGTGACCGTCCGTCAGTCACCCGGTCTCCGTGGCCGCCCTGCACACTACGCGCCCTTATTGTCTCCTGCCGCAGACGGCAGCGCACGGCGGCGGGAGCCGGTGCGGGGCCGGCGCTGGGACACGGTCGGACTGAGCATCCGACCGCCGTGCCGGGAGGGCAAGGCCAGCAGGCCCGGCCCCGGCCCTGGCCGCGGTCCGCCCCCCTGCCCGCCGCCGGCCGCTGCCGAGCCGGGCGCCATGTTCAGCAGCACGTGCTCGGCGTCACCACCCTCGTCCTCGTCCTCGGCCTCCATGCCGATCTCCAGCTTGACGATGACGAGCCGCATCAGCTTGTGGACGGCCTCGACAGTGCGCGAGGTATCCTTCAGGCGGCGCTTCACCTTGTCCAGCTCGCGGTGCTGGTGGTCCTGCTCGGCGATCGCCGCGTGCTCCAGGTAATCTGCCGGGGCAGAGGAACACTCAGCAGGGATGAGAGGAACACCATGGGGCTAGTCGTCACCATGGGTCTGGTCGTACTAGACCCTGTCCTGACATGGGAGCACCATATATCCATGGTTGTACAGCGTTGTAACAATGTTCTGGTTGGCATGGCCAAGATGCGCTCCAAGAAGGTCCAAGATGGTCTTCCATTGATGAGGTATTGCGCTTGCGTCTGGGGAGATGCGTGTGCCAAACAGCGAGATCGGCTTAAAAAAGTCGTACATTTCGCGGTGCGTATTGTTACGAACCTGACGAAGTACGACCACGTCACCGCAGCGCTGACCGAGCTGGGCTGGCCGTCTGTTGAAAGTATGATCCAGACCTGCGACGTCACGCTACTGAACAGACTTATGAGCAGGGAATATGCACCGCCTGCCTTAGCTAACCTACTCACCTACCGGTGTCAGGTGACAGACTGCGTAACACGCTGAGCAGCGGCACCGCTCTTACCGCTACCGCTGATAAGAACCGAACTGCAGCGCCGGTCCTTCGGTTGTAGGGCCCTACATAACTGGAACAAGCAGTACGCCCCGCCCTACCACCACAAGACTGATAACTAGGGTGTGATAGTAATATGGTCTACAGATGGCAATGACTGTTGTTAGGGTGTCACAATATGAGACGTGTGTGGTTTCATGATAAGTGTATACTGTATAGTGTTGTATATCATGTATTCTGTGACTGAACATGCTGAGTGTTCCTATTCCCCGCCAGATTACCTGGACCCCGCCAGCCCCATGATGTTCTTCTCATCCGTGCTGAGTGTTCCTATTCCCCGCCAGATTACCTGGACCCCGCCAGCCCCATGATGTTCTTCTCATCCGTGCTGAGTGTTCCTATTCCCCGCCAGATTACCTGGACCCCACCAGCCCCATGGTGTTCCTCTCATTCCTGCTGAGTGTTCCTCTGCCCCGGCAGACTACCTGGACCCCGCCAGCCCCATGGTGTTTCTTTCCCCCTGCTGAGTGTTTCTCTCCCCCTGCATATTACCTGGACCCCGC
Organism: Chirona hameri; assembly: GCA_036785665.1. Classification (NCBI taxonomy): domain Eukaryota; kingdom Metazoa; phylum Arthropoda; class Thecostraca; order Balanomorpha; family Balanidae; genus Chirona; species Chirona hameri. The sequence continues at coordinate 10,931 of JAXIVJ010011033.1, forward strand.
CAGCCCCATGGTGTTCCTCTCCCCCTACTGAGTGTTCCTATTCCCCGGCAGACTACCTGGACCCCGCCAGCCCCATCATAATCAGAATCAGATATATTCTAAACATATCCAGACAACTGGCTTAGAAAAGCCAGTTTTCTGGATATGTTTATAATATATCTGATTCTGATTCTGATGGGGCTGACGGGGTCCAGGTAGTCTGCCGGGGAATAGGAACACTCAGCACGGATGAGAGGAACACCATGGGGCTGGCGGGGTCCAGGTAATCTGCCGGGGAATAGGAACACTCAGTAGGGGGAGAGGAACACCATGGGGCTGGCGGGGTCCAGGTAGTCTTCCGGGGCAGAGGAACACTCAGCAGGAATGAGAGGAACACCATGGGGCTGGCGGGGTCCAGGTAATCTGCCGGGGAATAGGAGCACTCAGCAGGGGGAGAGGAACACCATGGGGCTGGCGGGGTCCAGGTAGTCTGCCGGACGGGGGGGGGGGGGGGGGGCACTCAGCAGGGGGAGAGGAACACCATGGGCCTGGCGGGGTCCAGGTAGTCTGCCGGGGGAGAGGAACACTCAGCACGGATGAGAGGAACGCCATGGGCCTGGCGGGGTCCAGGTAGTCTGCCGGGGCAGAGGAACACTCAGCAGGAGGAGAGGAACACCATGGGGCTGGCGGGGTCCAGGTAGTCTGCCGGACGGGGGGGGCACTCAGCAGGGGGAGAGGAATACCATGGGCCTGGCGGGGTCCAGGTAGTCTTCCGGGGCAGAGGAACACTCAGCAGGAATGAGAGGAACACCATGGGGCTGGCGGGGTCCAGGTAATCTGGCGGGGAATAGGAACACACACTCATCAGGGGGAGAAGAACACTATGGGGCTGGCGGGGTCCAGGTAGTCTGCCGGGGGAGAGGATTCAGGAAGCGATCACAGTTATCACAGATCGATCACAGATCACAGTTATGTCTGAATGGTAAGCATCGATGAATAAACCACATTATTCAGTCGCCAAAATCTTAAATTTTTCAAACCGCGAACAACACCGATATTGGTGTACGCTCTCTGAACTGTAAGCATCCATAATAAACCACATTACTAGCAGTCGCCAAAATCTTACATTTCCAAACCGCGAACAACACCGATATTGGTGTACGCTAAAATGCAACGGAGTACGGAATGGTCGATTTCACACGATCATGCACAGCACGTGCAGTATACGTAATATGTATTCGTAAAACTATTTCGGTAACAGATACACACCTCATGCCATCATGCATGAGCCCAGCAAGTCAGCCGGATGATCTGTTCAGTCCAATATCAGCCCGCCGGGCCCGAATTTGGGCTCAGCGTCGTTCCACGCTTACCGAGAATCTACAACTCGAATCACTACAATACGCTACAAACAACGATTGCCATAGAATGCTGAGATGTGGACACTTCAGTCACCTTGTTCCAACTCACCAAACGTCTTCAACTGCGAGCCGTGGCTGGGCGTGATCAGGTAGAGCACAAAGTGCATAAACTTCCTGAGCGGCGACGCCTTCGACTCCTTCAGACGGCCGGCCGTGTTGGGGTACTCGATCAGCTCTGTCCGCTTCACCCGGTCCAGAAACGCCTGCGGTAGTTTCCGCTCCAGGCCCGTGTGCAGGTCCACCTGGGGTGGGGGGGGGGGGGGGGGGGGTGGCGGAGGGTAGGAACTGAGCACGGAAACAGCTATCAACCTCGGCGGAATTGCGGCTTTCCTCTGGCTGCTGTGTTTTTGAAGCGTTGAAGTAGAATATAGCAGCGACTTCAAACTCGAGACTGGTCGGATCTGATCGGATTGGACGAGGACCCGACCCACGTGAGGGCGCTGCAGTAGCGCCGCGAGAAGGAGCGGCGCGACAGTAGCGCCACCTACATATACAGGATGGAAAGGGCCCAGACAATCGAAGAAGTGTAAACATAAAACGGAGCTTCCACTTTTGAGGTCTTGTCCCTGCTAAGGCGACATGTTATGCATTTCACGGACTGCTTTGCATTGCACCGTGCCACAGCTGACCGAACCTCTGGCCCATCTGACCTCACGCCAGTGGCCGACTACAGACTACAGACAGGCCTACCTGCATGGCGAGCCGCTTCAGCGCGGCGTTCTTCCGGACGGCCTCGATGTCGCCCACGGCCAGGCCGACCAGCAGGTTCATCAGCAGGATCGGCATCATCACCATGAAGATGGTCACCAGCAGGAACGAGGTGGTGGCGAACGGCAGGAAACGCTTCCCCAGGCCGCTGTCAGAGCAGAACGAGGTGAGAGTGAACAAAATCCAGTGTCAGAACTTTATACAACGGTTCCAAGTATATTACGATCCTCTGCCAAACCAAATAGTGTCGACCAAAATCCACGAATCTAAGAACAGGTTTGGCCACTCCTGCACAGAATCCAGGCATCATCTACGAATGCTTATTAGTAAAAAAAAGAATGCATGAAGAATGAATAATGAATGAAGAACGAAGAAGAATGAAGAATTAATGACGAATTAATGAAAAATGAATGAAAAATGAGTGCAAAATGAATGAAAATGAATGCAAAATGAATGAAAAATATTATCTTATTAAAGGAAATAGTTCACCTTCGGAAAATTTATCAGAACATTATTCTATTATATTTTTAATACAGTTTCTTTTTTTCTTTTCAAAAATGGTCCTACATCGCGCCAATTCAGGACAGAGGGTCGTAAATTATTAAGTTTATGGTGTGCGTTATTGGTCTGCGCATGCTCCATGCAGTGCTGGCACTTTCAGATGGTACGGTATATCATATATGCGCCGCATTTCTTCGCCAAAAAGTCAAATATCTTCGGCTGGAGAGTCTTTTCAGACAAGAACAGTTGCAGATAGGGATTTATCAACACGGGCTACAAAACTTCTATTTCAGTTAAAAACCCCAAGTTGAAGGTGAACTATTTCCTTTAATTGTAACATGTCCGTCCGTACGTTGTGCATACGTGTAAATCAAATAACGTAGCGGTCATACACAAATCGGCTAATAACTCAACAACCGTTGCCGCTAGGTGCGTGAAATTTGGCACGCAAGTCTGGTGGCAGAGGCGCACTATCGTATTAAAATGTCAACAAGATCCGACATACGTGTCGGCCGCTGTGTGGCGACAACTGTGTAATTTTTATTTTATTTTAATCAAGTACATGTATTTGCAAACAGCACGGTACACACACACTGCACACTGCACACACTGCACACTACCACACTATCCCTCTACTAGGCACTTATGTGTGCGGCCCGTCTGGCCAAGCCGGGACGGTGCCAGTAGCATCGGCAAACCGTCCCGGCTCCGGGGAGGTCTGGGGGTTACTTCCCCGACCGGGGAGGGCTGGAGGATACCGCCCCGGCGCTCCAGATGGGCCGCCGTCCCCGCCCGCACCGCCTCACGTTACACACACTCGTTTCGCGAGGCGGTGCCCCTGTCCACCGGCCGAGCGTCCGAAACGTCGGCAATAAGCATGCCAGCGTCCCGGACGACCGGCGGGCCGACCGACCCTGCAGCTCGTGCCAGGGCCGGTCCCGGGTTAGCCCGGATGGGTTATGGGCGGGGGCCATATGCGTAACTGTATTTGATCACTTCATTCTTCTTCTCTTTGTTTGATGAGAAAACTAAATAACAATAATACAAAACACTATGCAACAAAACGTGTTAGACCTACGCTACGCAGATGACACTGCCATATTCGCATGATCCCATTTCTTTTTAAATTCTCTTTGATCACCCTTGCTACAACTGTGTCATTGGTTTAACATAGGTAACGGCCAAATTCATAAATCGACGAAAACGGCCAAACGCGCGTCGATCCCGGGCCGATAACTCGCAAACCGAGGGTCGCAGCCACATGCGATAAACACGACCCGATGGAGAGTACATTGGCCTGGCGTTTCACATGTCGTTCAGAGCAAGGCTTAGTTCAAGTCGAAAGGTATGACAACTTACATACAAAATCAACATTTTCAGTATTTAAATCGGTACTAGGAAACTGTTGGATATAGAACGATGAAACTTCACCGCTTTGCAGGCGAAGGTACCCTCTTTAACTTATATCGGTAACACAAAGCTGTTTGAGTAATATTTAGGCAGGTTGCCAGGCGTTGCAATATTTTTGCAATATTGTTTGACTATGCTATTCTTCCAAACACCGTAAAGGATAACACGATGACGAGTTTTAACAAACCCAAAAATATACACCCGGATAGCGCCGTCTTTACTGACCAATATCCACCCCAAATATTTCGCTTCTAGCCAATAGATAACTTATGATGAAGACAAACGTGAATAATTCCTGACGCTAAGACGCGGACTCGCCGGCGACGGCGGCGGCCGGGATTAGTTTGCCGACCGCCGACAGAGGCGCTGGCTGAGACTTGAGACGCACGCGGCCGGGTGACCTCGGCCGGCGAGTGTGATAGTTTCCCCGACGGCCGACAGGGGCGCCTTTCATAACATATAAATCGGACCGGGAAATGGGCAGCGAATTAATTGGCTGGCTATATAAATAAATGTGTCCTATGCTATCCACCCAAAATATTTCTCTACCGGCTAATAGTTAAGTTATGAGGAATACAAACATAAGATATTAATTAAGACTTTATGAACGCTCAGCAATACGCGTCGTTGGTGTAGCGGGTAGTGCCTCTGATTAATAAGTGAGTGAAACGGGTTCGATTCCGGCAGGCGCCCGGACTTTTTCTAAAACGGGATATCAAATATTACAAAATAAATTAACTGGCTATATAAATCAATGTTTATTATTAAAATAAATACCTACATCGGAATCATCAAATCAGGGGTGATTGAATCAAAAGATTTAACGATTCTTAACGATTAAAGTGCACTGGTAAATTGTGCTAATACATGTAGTCCCAGTGGCTACATTCATTTATATTGAAATAATATTGCTGTAACAATGTTTTAATGATTATATATATATGTATGTTTCCATTTGTATTGATTTTACATAAATTCACCACATATATTTAAATGTTGAATCAAACTTGAATCGATAAAAATATTTGTTTTGATTCTTTTAATCGGAAAGAATCAATTCTCGAAATTGTATCTGTGAATCGAACGGTGATTGTATCATTCAGATTCCAAAATGAATCATGATTGAATCGTTCCAAAAGGTCGAATCAATAACCAGTCTGAATCGGACGGGTTAAAGGATATAGTTCACCTTGGAAAAAAATTCCAAACACGATTTGAATATATTTTTTTAATAAAATGTATTTTTATATTGTCAAAAATGGCCTTATATCGCGCCGATTCAGGACAGAAGGGCGTAAATTATTATTGCTTATCAAAACTATATGCTACTCTCTGAGTCAGAGTCCTGACGTCACGCGAATTAAACAAATGGTTCAGCCAATCAGATTCGAAAGTAGTCTTGTAAGGATAGACTCGCATTGGAGATGTGCCAACCGGCGACCGGCGGGTCGCTTGCTAGCACCAGCTGCAAGCTGATTGGCTGATGGTATAGCCTCTGCCCGGGCTAGAACCAGTACAACATTCTTTCGCCAGCACTGCATTCCTTCGTTCAAAATCAAATATATTCGGCTGGAGAGTCTTTTCAGTCAAGAAAACTTGCAGATAGGGGTTTCCCAACACGGGCTACAAAACTGCTATCTCAGTTTAAAACTAATGTTAAAGGTGAACTATTTCCTTTAATGGGCATTGAACGTATTGGCTGGCTATATAAATAAATGGCCATATAAATAAATGCTACTTAAATAAATGGTTATATAAATAAATGCTATATAAATAGATGTCTATGTAAATAAATGACCATATAAATTGCAGGCCTTCTAGTGAATGAAAAATGAATGACAAAAATGAATGACAAAAATGAATGAAAGAATGAATGAAAAAATGAATGAAAAATGAATGAAAAATGAATTAAAAAAATGAATGCACGATGAATGAATGAATGAAAATGAATGCAAATAAATTAAGAATAAATGAAGAATGAGGATATGGACACCGAAAAGACGATGTCTAACTCAGTCCACAAACTAAGCCTAAATCTAATCTATGGATCAGATTTTCACCCTCTGATGATTTAATCTTCCTTTCCATTTCACCACGCCACCTTCCTCCATTGTCTCTGGTCAGCCCGAGACCCAACACAGTCCCCGTTTACACCGACGCCCGATCCCACACACCTACCTGATGGGCACCAACGGAGTGGAGAGGTTGCCTGACGCGACCAGCTGCTCCATCCTGAAGCCGCTCCTACGCCCTCCGCCCTGGGGGGCCATGGCTGCGGCCGAGCTTTGACCCGGGCTGGCCAGCCACGGGTACACGTACACCGTCAGGAAGTCGATCTCGCCCAGCATCATGTTGAAGGTCCGCGCCAGCGACATGGGCACGGTGCTGAACTCCGGGTGGTTGCCCTGGCAACGACGGACGCGGCGTCGTCAGACGATGGCGTGCTGTACTAGCTTAGTCGGACTGGAGTGCTGGCTGCTGAGTGTTGGTGTACGCCGTGCTTATCTATAGCAATTACGTCAAACATGAACAATATATTTTTTCCATTACGACATACATGATATACGAGTTAATTCCCGCCAGTGTCTTTAAAAAAAAAACTATTCGAAAGCAAGAAGATACAAATTTATGGAGTCACGTCAAAGCTAAATGCTAGTTCACTAAAAAAAAACCATTATGACGCTTCTATTTAATCCTAAAACGTACATTTATTTACATCTACTCTCCAGCCAGCTCACCGATTGCACTTACGTTTGACAGCAGGATGTAGAAGGAGAGGCCGAACGCGATGATGAGCACGGAGAAAATGATGAGCACCCGCAGCAGCGTCTTCTGGATCTCCACAAACATCACCACGTAAATGCCCACCGACTCGAAACTGGCGGCACACACAGGCACCAACGGACTTATCAGTAAATATAAACCCTTTATAGGAAGAGACTTCCACCTCCTCAGGTAGAGTCTCCAACCTCTTCTGCCAAATTATCCCTATATCCTAAGCGTCAGTGTTGGCCCTACCTGCACAGGAAGAGCGACGAGCATTCCACATCTTCCCTTGGCGAAAGCCTCCTACCTCCTGCATTAGTGTCTCCTACCTCCTGCATTAGTGTCTCTTACCTCCTGCATTAGTGCCTCCTACCTCCTGCATTAGTGCCTCCTACCTCCTGCATTAGTGCCTCCTACCTCCTGCATTAGTGCCTCCTACCTCCTGCATTAGTGTCTCCTACCTCCTGCATTAGTGCCTCCTACCTCCTGCATTAGTGTCTCTTACCTCCTGCATTAGTGCCTCCTACCTCCTGCATTAGTGTCTCCTACCTCCTGCATTAGTGCCTCCTACCTCCTGCATTAGTGTCTCCTACCTCCTGCATTAGTGCCTCCTACCTCCTGCATTAGTGTCTCCTACCTCCTGCATTAGTGCCTCCTACCTCCTGCATTAGTGCCTCCTACCTCCTGCATTAGTGCCTCCTACCTCCTGCATTCGTGCCTCCTACCTCCTGCATTAGTGTCTCCTACCTCCTGCATTAGTGCCTCCTACCTCCTGCATTAGTGCCTCCTACCTCCTGCATTAGTGTCTCCTACCTCCTGCATTAGTGTCTCCTACCTCCTGCATTAGTGTCTCCTACCTCCTGCATTAGTGTCTCCTACCTCCTGCATTAGTGTCTCCTACCTCCTGCATTAGTGCCTCCTACCTCCTGCATTAGTGCCTCCTACCTCCTGCATTAGTGCCTCCTACCTCCTGCATTAGTGCCTCCTACCTCCTGCATTAGTGTCTCCTACCTCCTGCATTAGTGCCTCCTACCTCCTGCATTAGTGTCTCTTACCTCCTGCATTAGTGCCTCCTACCTCCTGCATTAGTGTCTCCTACCTCCTGCATTAGTGCCTCCTACCTCCTGCATTAGTGTCTCCTACCTCCTGCATTAGTGCCTCCTACCTCCTGCATTAGTGTCTCCTACCTCCTGCATTAGTGCCTCCTACCTCCTGCATTAGTGCCTCCTACCTCCTGCATTAGTGCCTCCTACCTCCTGCATTAGTGTCTCCTACCTCCTGCATTAGTGTCTCCTACCTCCTGCATTAGTGCCTCCTACCTCCTGCATTAGTGCCTCCTACCTCCTGCATTAGTGTCTCCTACCTCCTGCATTAGTGTCTCCTACCTCCTGCATTAGTGTCTCCTACCTCCTGCATTAGTGTCTCCTACCTCCTGCATTAGTGTCTCCTACCTCCTGCATTAGTGTCTCTTACCTCCTGCATTAGTGTCTCCTACCTCCTGCATTAGTGCCTCCTACCTCCTGCATTAGTGTCTCCTACCTCCTGCATTAGTGCCTCCTACCTCCTGCATTAGTGCCTCCTACCTCCTGCATTAGTGTCTCCTACCTCCTGACGGAGAACGTCGGCCCTACCTTCTGAGATAGAGCAGCATGCTGAACCAGGCGAGGAACACGGCGATGGCACTGGTGATGATGTGGCAGTGCGTCACCAGCGGGTAGAACACGGGGGTCACGCTCACCAGCGCTGACACGTACATCGCCAGCTCCATGTAGTTCTCAAAGTCTGTCACGGAGAAACACAGGTCACCAGCGGGTAGAACACGGGGGTCACGCTGACCAGCGCTGACACGTACATCGCCAGCTCCATGTAGTTCTCAAAGTCTGTCACGGAGAAACACAGGTCACCAGCGGGTAGAACACGGGGGTCACGCTGACCAGCGCTGACACGTACATCGCCAGCTCCATGTAGTTCTCAAAGTCTGTCACGGAGAAACACAGGTCACCAGCGGGTAGAACACGGGGGTCACGCTGACCAGCGCTGACACGTACATCGCCAGCTCCATGTAGTTCTCAAAGTCTGTCACGGAGAAACACAGGTCACCAGCGGGTAGAACACGGGAGTCACGCTGACCAGCGCTGACACGTACATCGCCAGCTCCATGTAGTTCTCAAAGTCTGTCACGGAGAAACACAGGTCACCAGACGGTCTCAATGACACGGGACATCTGGGTTACAACAGCTCTTAGCGGTAATCGGCAGTCTCCTGGGCCGCAAATATCGATTTTTTTAGCTTGATGGCCAAAGTCACTGAGATCACTATGACCAGGGATAGCCTGTGTCTCAACTCCCATCTGGACTGATACGTGTATTACTGCGAGGAGCTGTCACAGTAAACAAATTATGCCTCAATCCGTATTGAAGTTTCTATTGTAAGCCTGTAGTTGATCTGTGTCCCAGTCGTAACTCTATTCCTGATTCCGCCGGTCAGCGACAGCAACTTCGCCATGGATTTATTATTCACGTATACCGGCTCTCGCCTCCCCCTATAGGTTTACGTACCTGTGACGAAGTTCCAGCTCTGGTTATACATCTGCAGCATCTTCTTCAGCAGGTTGAGGATGCCGAATACGATCACGGACACCATGATGACGTAGGACCATAATGATTTCTTCTCCGAATGAATTATCTGCCATCAAAATGAGTCGAGTGACGGTAACGTGCCTGATAGCAGACTAGTATTTTACAATATAGTTGGCCCTCATATTCAGATTCTAAAACGATTTCTCTGTCACTCATTGCCGATGCTGGAATATCAACCGGTACAAAATCCTGTCTGGTAACCGGTAAAAATCCTGTCCGGTAGCCACAAACGAAATTAAAATAACCGGCACAAATCCTGTCTGGTAGCCACAAACGGAATTAAAATAACCGGTACAAATCCTGTCTGGTAGCCACAAACGGAATTAAAATAACCGGTCAAATCCTGTCCGGTATCCATAAACGGAATTAAAATAACCGGCCAAATCCTGTCCGGTAGCCATAAACGGAATTAAAATAACCGGTCAAATCCTGTCCGGTAGCCACAAACGGAATTAAAATGAGCGCTGGACTGAACGGTTTTCAGTATCCTTTGTGGCGAACCTATACACCAATAATGAACCACTTGTCTACACCCTCCCCCTCCCTTCTGCGGAATTTCCGTCCACCGAGCTTACCTCACGTATATCGCAGTTTGCGTAGCGCGTGTCTCCCTCCTCGGGCTCCTCTCCGGCCCCGGCCACGTAAATGTCGTCCTTGTAGACCCGCACGCTGCCGTCTTTGTCGAGCAGGATTGGGCAGTGGCGCACCAGAGTCATCAGGTTCATGGCGTTGATGGTGACGAGGAACACGAAGATGGCGTACAGCAGCAGACTGAAGAGGTGGCAGAACCTGCCGTACGCCTGCCACTTCATGGCCAGGTAGCGCTGCGTCAGCGGGTGCATCAGCAGGTCGATCCGGCCATGGTGGACCATGTGCTGCCGGACAGGCGGGGTTATCACGGGGTCAATACGGGGCCACTGACGGGGTCACTGACGGGGTCACTGACGGGGTCACCGGCGTCAGAGGGGTCAGCGTTGTAAGGGGGGTGAGCAGACTGTCAGAGATAATCACACTGCCCCAAACAGAACGCAGATATACGTTAAAGGAAATAGTTCACCTTCAACATTAGTTTTAAACTGAGATAACAGTTCTGTAGCCCGTGTTGGGAAACCCCTATCTGCAAGTTTTCTTGACTGAAAAGACTCTCCAGCCGAATATATTTGAGTTTTTGGCGAAGGAATGCGGTGCTGGCGAAAGAATGTTGTACTGGTTTTAGCCCGGGCAGAGGCTATACCATCAGCCAATCAGCTTGCAGCTGGTGCTAGCAAGCGATCGCTGGCCGCCGGTTGGCACATCTTCAATGCGAGTCTATCTTTACGCGACTACTTTCGAATCTGATTGGCTGAACCATTGTTTACATTCGCGTGACGTCAGGACTCTGACTCAGAGAGTATGCAGTTTTGATAAACAATACAAATTTACGTCCTTCTGTCCTGAATCGGCGCGATATAAGGCCATTTGTGACAATATAAAAAGAAATTGTATTCAAAAATATAATCAAATCGTGTTGGGTAAAAAATTTCCAAGGTGAACTATTTCCTTTAAAGGGACATTCCCACCTTAAGACAACTTGCAGATAGCGGTTTCCCAACACGGGCTACAAAACTGCTATCTCAGTTTAAAACTAATGTTGAAGGTGAACTATTTCCTTTAACATTAGTTTTGAGTTGAGATAGCCATGTTGTTGGATTTGCTTTGCAATTAAGTAGGGTAGCAGTTAAAACAACCACATAGGTCTATTCGAAAAGAAATTCGAGCTTGGTCTTGACAATTGTAACAAATAAACCCCACGTGTATTTGAATAGGGGTTTAAAGCCGATGACGTCGTCTCTCTTTACCCAATGGTGATGATCGTCGACTTGTTTTAAGGTAAACCTTGGAGATATTTGCGCGTTTCGTTTCTCGATCGCTGGGTGTATTATATTTACCGTGGGTTATATCAGGATAACTAGACTTCTATAAAGTGAAACTCTAATGCAATTTTCAAACGATGCCAAGAATTCGATGTGTGGTATGTGGAGCTTTCAGTGACAAGACTTCGGTGGTCAAGTGAGTGCGACACAGTTTACCTGGTACCTGCTTGTATTTGAATCGCCAGAATTGTCTGACAAAAATTGTGCCAAACTTTGGCAGCGTAAAGGATTTATCTATAGCTCTATTTAGCTCAATAATGACGTCATCAACCAGTAGCGGATCCAGGGGGGGGGAGGCGTAGGGGCTGAAGCCCCTTGCCTTAGAAAACGGCGCCCTCGGGCACCGCGGCGCCGAAGGCGCCGCGACGACGTTCTTGCAAAGGATTTGCCGGCGCCAAAGGCGCTGTAGCGTTCTCGGGAGGCCGCCAGGGCGCCCCTGTGTCTACTGACATAGTCGTAGGCTCGTAGCACTGTTGAAAGGCACCCTGGCACCCTCAGAAGACAGCTTGCCGCCCTCACAACGCATTATGCCGCCCTCAGAAGGTACATCGCCGCCCTCAGAAGGCATCATGACGCCCTCGGAATGCATCATGCCGCCCTCGGAAGGCATCATGCCGCCCTCGGAAAACATCGTGCCTTTTTGAAGAAAAATCTTCTTTTTTTTTAATTTCATTTGTTTGTAATTTGCTTTACCACTCGATTGTCTACGGTTTTTCAAACATTTATCTTTTTCCACCAAAAATGGCATGACCTGACGTCACTTAAACGTTATTATCTCCTTAACTACTTCACTAATTTAAATGACATCAGTTGGGCAAACTACGGGGAGGCGATCTAAAAATGGACCGATAAAAAATTAGGTCGTTACGTCATCAAAATGGGCGGAGCATGCCCTTATAAGGAGATCCGATCTAAAAATGTATTGTTTTCCTGACATTCACACCTTCAAACACCCTATCACCCCTAAAAAAAATGTCCATCACCCCTGGATTTTTTTTCGGTTGAAACTGCACGAATCGCGCCATCATATTATCTTGTACTTGTATGATCAGATCCCTACTTTGGCAGATATGGCCAAAGTAAGGGTCGGCGATCTCAATTTCGGCACTCGCAGCAGCCTCAGCGATTTAATTTTGACTCGCCACCTGACTTCATGATCTAAAATTGGATTAGCCGGCTGACTACCGATCTACAAATGTATTTCACACTGTGGTCGTTGCGTCGCGGAATCAATATTTAGATCGTCATTTACGTGGAATAAGGGGAATTACCGAATATGGTCTCATTTATTATTCCGATATATTGATGGACAACATGTTCTCCGACACTTTTTAACCTCCGAGTATGCGTATGTTGCTCCGAATTGTCCTAATGACAGGCCTCACAGTTTGATACTGCATGTATGCCCAAATATGGGCATAACAAAATCTAAAAATGTATTGATCTATTTTGTATCGCCTCTGTAGTTTGCCCAACTGACATGTTGAGAGAAGACGTAAAATGGATGCAACATAAGGTACGGAACGTTTCACGTCAATATCTATCATAGTTTTCAAGATACTGAGAAAATCCGGGAGGGGGCATATTCTGCCCCCCCCCCCCCCCGGGGGCGCGGGTTAAAGGAAATAGTTCACCTTCAACATGGGTTTTGAACTGAAATAGCAGTTTTGTAGCCCGTGTTGAGAAATCCTTATCTGGAACTTTTCTTGGCTGAAAAGACTCTCCAGCCGAAGATATTTGACTTTTTGGCGAAGGAATACGGCGCATATATGATGTACCGTACCGTCTGAAAGTGCCGGCACTGCCATGGAGCATGCGCAGACCAATAACGCACACCATAAAATCAATAATGTACAACCTTCTGTCCTGAATTGGCGCGATGTAGGACCATTTTTAAAAAGAAAAAAAAGAAACTGTATTAAAAATATAATAAAATCGTGTTCTGAAAAATTTCCGAAGGTGAACTATTTCCTTTAAAACAAATAGTTCACCTTCAACATTAGTTTTAAACTGAGATAGCTGTTTTGTAGCCCATGTTGGGAAACCCCTATCTGCAAGTTTTCTCACTGAAAAGACTCTCCAGCCGAAGATATTTGACTTTTTGGCGAAGGAATTCGGCGCATATATGATATACTGTACCGTCTGAAAGTGCCAGCACTGCCATGGAGCATGCGCAGACCAATAACGCACACCATCAAATTAATGATTTACAACCTTCTGTCCTGAATCGGCGCGATGTAGGACCATTTTTGAAAATAAAAGAAACTGTATTCAAAAATATAATAAAATCGTGTTCTGATAAATTTGTTCACCTTCGGATTTTTTTTCTTCAGAACACGATTTTATTATATTTTTTAATACAGTTTCTTTTTTTCTTTTTAAAAATGGTCCTACATCGCGCCAATTCAGGACAGAAGGTTGTAAATTATTGATTGTATGGTGTGCGTTATTGGTCTGCGCATGCTCCGTGGCAGTGCCGGCACTTTCAGACGGTACGGTACATCATATATGCGCCGTATTCCTTCGCCAAAAAGTCAAATATCTTCGGCTGGAGAGTCTTTTCAGACAAGAAAAGTTCCAGATAAGGATTTCTCAACACGGGCTACAAAACTGCTATTTCAGTTCAAAACCAATGTTGAAGGTGAACTATTTCCTTTAAAGGAAATAGTTCACCTTCAACATGGGATTTTGAACTGAAATAGCAGTTTTGTAGCCCGTGTTGAGAGATCCTTATCTGCAACTTTTCTTGGCTGAAAAGACTCTCCAGCCGAAGATATTTGACTTTTTGGCGAAGGAATGCGGCGCATATATGATATACCGTACCGTCTGAGAGTGCCAGCACTGGTCTGAGCATGCGCAGACCAATAACGCACACCATAACATTAATAATTTACGATCTTCTGTCCTGAATTGGCGCGATGTAGGACCATTTTTGAAAAGAAAAAAAGAAACTATATTAAACAAAAATAATAAAATCGTGTTCTGAAAATTTTCCGGAGGTGAACCTTTAAGGAAGAGGCATATTTGACCCGTTTAATTGACATATTGGATTGCCGCCCCTTTGGACCATGCCGCCCCTGTTTCCGAGGAAATATGCCGCCCTCGGGCCTGAAGCCCCCTGCCTTAGAAAATCCTGGATCCGCCACTGTCATCAACCCAAATTTTAAAAAACTTAATTATTATAAATTGAGTGAAGTTTTCGAGAGAGAAAAAATATCACCATCGTTTTCAGCAGCACTTACTTCATATTTTCGGGTACAACCGGCGTATATTTGACAACTTTCAGAAAGGTGGCAATGTCCCTTTAAAGGAAATAGTTCACATTCGGAAAAATTTCAGAACACGATTTTATTATATTTTTTTAATACAGTTTCTTTTTCTATTTTCAAAAATGGTCCTACATCGCGCCAATTCAGGACAGAAGGTCGTAAATTATTAATGTTATGGTGTGCGTTATTGGTCTGCGCATGCTCAGACCAGTGCTGGCACTCTCAGACGGTACGGTATATCATATATGCGCCGCATTCCTTCGCCAAAAAGTCAACTATCTTCGGCTGGAGAGTCTTTTCAGCCAAGAAAAGTTGCAGATAAGGATTTCTCAACACGGGCTACAAAACTGCTATTTCAGTTCAAAATCCCATGTTGAAGGTGAACTATTTATTTCCTTTAAGCGATGTATTTGTGGAATATAGTGATACAAGAAGCTAAGAATCTGATAAGTGGATGTATACGTTTGTTGAACTAAGAAATCGAGGTTCAAAGTCGCTGTTCGTTATTTTAGCAGCCGGCAGCGTTCTTCGAAAGGTGCTTTTTGCTTATCCCATGATTCAGCTTGAAGGATCATCTTCTCCAAGTCGTATCGTATGCTGGATCGTGTTAAAACTGTTCATTAAAGGAAATAGTTCACCTTCGGAAAATTTTCAGAACACGATTTTATTATATTTTTTTAATACAGTTTCTTTTTTTCTTTTCAAAAATGGTCCTACACCGCGCCAATTCAGAACAGAAGGTTGTAAATTATTAATGTTATGGTGTGCGTTATTGGTCTGCGCATGCTCAATGCAGTGCTGGCACTCTCAGACGGTACGGTATATCATATATGCGCCGCATTTCTTCGCCAAAAAGTCAAATATCTTCGGCTGGAGAGTCTTTTCAGCCAAGAAAAGTTGCAGATAAGGATTTCTCAACACGGGCTACAAAACTGCCATTTCAATTCAAAATCCCATGTTGAAGGTGAACTATTTCTTTTAAAGCAATTGTATAGGGGGACAATACAAAGTTCCGTCTGACCGTAGTCTCGTCTCCGTTAAAGGAAGTAATTCACCTTCAACATTAGTTTTAAACTGAGATAGCGGTTTTGTAGCCCGTGTTGGGAAACCCCCTATCGGCAAGTTTTCTTGACTGAAAAGACTCCAGCCGAATATATTTGATTTTTTTTTGGCGAAGGAATGCGTTGCTGGCGAAAGAATATGGTGCTGGATCTAGTCCGGGCAGATACTATACCATCAGCCAATCGCACCGCCGGCCGCCGGTTGACACATTTCTAATGCGAGTCTATCCTTACGCGACTACTTTCGAATCTGATTGGCTGAACCATTTTTTTAAATTCGCGTGACGTCAGGACTCTGACTCATAGAGTATGCATATAGTTTTGATAAACAATAAGAATTTACGGCCTTCTGTCCTGAATCGGCGCGATATATGGCCATTTGACAATATAAAAATAAATTGTATTAAAAATATAATTAAATCGTGTTTGGGATTTTTTTCTCTCTCAAGGTGAACTATTTCCTTTAACGTTACGCCAACATTGACCTCCCAGCAGCTCCCACCGCTATACCTTCTTACATTGACTTCCCAGCAGCTCTCACCACTATACCTACTTACGTTGACCTCCCAGCATCTCTCACCGCTATACCTACTTACATTGACTTCCCAGCAGCTCTCACCACTATACCTACTTACGTTGACCTCCCAGCATCTCCCATCGCTATACCTACTTACATTGACCTCCCAGCAGCTCCCACCGCTATACCTACTTACGTTGACCTCCCAGCAGCTCCCACCGCTATACCTACTTACATTGACTTCCCAGCAGCTCTCACCACTATACCTACTTACGTTGACCTCCCAGCATCTCTCACCACTATACCTACTTACGTTGACCTCCCAGCATCTCTCACCATTATACCTACTTACATTGACCTCCCAGCAGCTCTCACCACTATACCTACTTACATTGACCTCCCAGCAGCTCTCACCACTATACCTACTTACATTGACCTCCCAGCATCTCACCACTATACCTACTTACGTTGACCTCCCAGAATCTCTCACCACTATACCTACTTACATTGACCTCCCAGCAGCTCTCACCGCTATACCTACTTACATTGACCTCCCAGCATCTCTCACCACTATACCTACTTACATTGACCTCCCAGCAGCTCTCACCGCTATACCTACTTACATTGACCTCCCAGCATCTCTCACCACTATACCTACTTACATTGACCTCCCAGCAGCTCTCACCACTATATCTACTTACATTGACCTCCCAGCAGCTTACACCGCTATATAGTAAGCATTCTATCACCATTACTTTTCGCTTTGTAAGTTAACGACTTGCCTGACAAAATTACGACCAATTGTTTGCTATTTGCCGATGATGTCAAATTGTATCACAAAATTTCAACCCCGAACGACTCACTTTTGCTGCAAAGGGATCTGAACAGTCTTTGCCAGTGGTCTGCTGACTGGAAACTTAATCTCAATCCGACAAAATGTAAGTCATTCACTATGACTTTGAAACGATCTCCCATTTCAGTGACTTACAAAATCAATGAAAAACCCTTGGAACACGTATCTTCAATCCGTGACCTTGGAGTATGGCGAGACGCTAAGCTCACATTTAGAGACCACATCAACTTCACGGTTACCAAGGCAAACAGAGCACTGGGTGTGATGATGAGATCCCTTCAGACTGGTTGTGCTCGCGGCGCCTTGAAACGGGAGCCAATATTGGCAGCATATTTCGGTAACGTGCGCTCCATACTCGAGTACGGATGTGTGATATGGGGAGGTGCAGCAGAAAGTAGCAACACAGCTCGATCGGTTGCACCGTGTCCAACACAAGTTTCTTATCTGGCTCGAGTCACATGTCCATACCCTTCACCATTCACACTCACCCTCATATTCCTATTCAGATCTTTTACAGTCTTTTAATATCGCCTCGCTTGCTCAGAGAAGAGTGCAGTATGACATACTATTTGTACATATAACCTTCTCAGGACGGATCGAGTCTTCTTTGCTTCTTCAAAGCTTTTCCTTGCAAATATCAACACGGCATACCCGCGCAGCATCGCACACAATCCTGCACGTCCCATTCGCTAGAGTGGAAACTGTTAAACGTGCCGTCTTTGCGCGGGCGCCTCGCAACACCAACCTATTCCTGTCTGCCTGTCCTGCATCCGACCTTTTCAATGATACCTCAGGAGCTTTTAGAATGCAGGTGAAATCATATTTCAAGAGTATGGCGGTATAGGCTGCACAACACTGGTGGCGATGAGTGTTGATTGTGTGTGGGCGTGTGTGATGTGAGCATGCGAGTTTTATTACTCTTATTTTACTGCTGGAGTTTTCTCATTTACCGATCTTATGTGTTCTTTTACAAGCGTTTTCTTAGGTCTGCGTAGCATCAAAACATGCCTGTGAACCTATGTTTACTTTTAACGTATTCATATTTACTGTTTCATGAACTTTTGTTCTATTTTAGTATCACATTTTCGTTATCATATTTGCCTCGTCTGTTTTCAACTGTGTGCGTGTGTCTGCTGCTGTCGTGTCGTCGCGTGTTTTAATTACTCGACTTGAGCTGTAATTGGGTGAATGCCTGTTGCTCATTGTCAATAAATAAACAAATAAACAAACAAATACCTACTTACGTTGACCTCCCAGCAGCTCCCACCGCTATACCTACTTACGTTGACCTCCCAGCATCTCTCACCACTATACCTACTTACGTTGACCTCCCAGCATCTCTCACCGCTATACCTACTTACATTGACCTCCCAGCAACTCTCACCACTATACCTACTTACATTGACCTCCCAGCATCTCTCACCACTATACCTACTTACATTGACCTCCCAGCAGCTCTCACCACTATACCTACTTACATTGACCTCCCAGCATCTCTCACCACTATACCTACTTACATTGACCTCCCAGCAGCTCTCATCACTATACCTACTTACATTGACCTCCATGAGCGGCTCCGGTTTCCACTTGCTGTCCCCACGGCAGTCACGGATCGCCATAATCCGCTTCTCTCCCGGCTCGAAAATACACAGGTTGTATTTGATCTGTGGGGTAAGAATGGTTAATAATCATACAATTTAACATTCATATGATTAAAACCATTAGGGTTGATGACCTTAACCTCGATGTATCAAAACGTTAAATTACCGATAGACTGTATTGATATTTCGGCCACAGGCCTTTGTCAAAATTACATATGAGTGAATACAATGTTTACATGAATGACAATGTTTACATTGTCATTCATGTAAACATTGTATTCACTCATATGTAATTTTGACAAAGGCCTGTGGCCGAAATATCAATACAGTCTATCGGTAATTTAACGTTTTGATACATCGAGGTTAAGGTCATCAACCCTAATGGTTTTAATCATAAGAATAATGTTCCTCGCAGCAGCTCTAACCAATTTAACATTCAATTCAAATCCAACATATACATAACATATATATAACTTCGGTCTTACTTCGGTCTTTTTGTAACTTTTGGCCTGATGACTTTTGCATCTTGTAAACGGCAAAAATAATAGATGAATAATGTCAAGTAATAATAAGACATAGACACACTCATACACCACCAAGTATCACTGTGTGGAAATAATAACCGTAGTAAAATATCGGCACACAACATACGTCAGCATAAAAGAGCAGCCGGACGATAATATGATTCCAAATCCTCATCTCTGTCCTCAGTAGCCTGCTGACTAGAATCGCAGCGAAAACCGAGAAGGAAGCACTCACGAAGAACGACTCGGAATCCTTTTTGCAGTTGGCGAAGGAGATGTGTCTGTCCATGACGTCCTCCAGCACCTTGGGCATCGTCTCGATCAGCGCCGACACGATGCTCTTGTACTTGCCGCTGACGTCGCTCAGCACACGCTCACTGCAGCGGACATACATGTATACTACAGCCCGAACGGTCCACCAGATTGTTGCAAGTATGCTTACATTGCATATAAGCTTTCGCGCTGATTTGATGGAGATGGGATTCCGAATGCGGCGAAGACTTTCTAAGTAAATCGCACCCCAGATATGACTTTTATGTAGAGAACCAAGCGACTCGCATCGCATTAAATCATCACATCTGTCACCCATTATTTACAGCAGTGCACTCCATTATATAATAACATGATCCCAATTCCCGCAGTCCAGCAGTTTACCACCGCCGTCAGTTGTCACCCTGTGGGTGCTGCTGTAGACGGCAATAACGTGTACTACAGCCTCGTCTATTGACCTGGAGGTGGCGTTGGTGAGCATGGCGCGCGCCGCCTCCACCAGTTTGTGTTTGATGCAGTAGTCCATGGCCGTGCTGCCCTCGTTGTTGGGCAGCAGGGCGCAGTTGAGCGAGAGCAGCAGGTTGATGGCGGAGGGCTTGTTGGCCAGGCAGGCCCAGTGGAGAGCCGAACACTGCGGAATGCAGAGTGCAGACAGAGTGAATGGACGCGTACAAAATGCCACACTTTGCCACCCCAGTTAAAAAGATGCTGGAACACCCTTCTCGGCGATAAAGTAGCCCCCGGCAGATGAGGCCGCCACTTTGCATCAAAGAACGCCAATCCAAATTAAAATACCGTCCATTTCAGCAGGGGCGCAACCACCTATACGGACAGTACGGAGTGTCCGTACCGTTTTTAACGGGCGCCGCGTGGGCCTCCCCCGACCATTTTTGTTTTTCAATTAGCACCGCCAACAGGACAGGCACCAGTGGCGTACAGAGTATACGATCATTCAGGGCATGACCTGGTCCTTTGGACCCCAGGCGCCCATGCAGAGCTGGCGCCCCTCCGATCAGTGACGGGGCCCCTCCGGCCCGCGACTCCCCCGACCATTTTTGTTTTTCAATTAGCACCGCCAACAGGACAGGCACCAGTGGCGTACAGAGTATACGATCATTCAGGGCATGACCTGGTCCTTTGGACCCCAGGCGCCCATGCAAAGCTGGCGCCCCTCCGATCAGTGACGGGGCCCCTCCGGCCCGTGACTCCCCCGACCATTTTTGTTTTTCAATTAGCACCGCCAACAGGACAGGCACCAGTGGCGTACAGAGTATACGATCATTCAGGGCATGACCTGGTCCTTTGGACCCGAGGCACCCATGCAAAGCTGGCGCCCCTCCGATCAGTGACGGGGCCCCTCCGGCCCGTGACTCCCCCGACATTTTTGTTTTTCAATTAGCACCGCCAACAGGACAGGCACCAGTAGTGTACAGAGTATACGATCATTCAGGGCATGACCTGGTCCTTTGGACCCGAGGCGCCCATGCAAAGCTGGCGCCCCTCCGATCAGTGACGGGGCTCCTCTGGCCCGTGACGGCGCCCCTCCGGTCAGTGACGGCGCCCCTCCGGTCAGTGACGGCGCCCCTCCGGCCAGTGACGGCGCCCCTCCGGCCAGTGACGGCGCTCCGGCCAGTGACGGCGCCCCTCCAGCAAGTGACGGCGCCCCTCCGGCTAGTGACGGCGCCCCCTCCGGCCAGTGACGGCGCCCCTCCAGCTAGTGACGGCGCCCCTCCGGCCAGTGAAGGCGCCCCTCTGGCCAGCGACGGCGCCCCTTCGACCAGTGACGGCGCCCCTCCGGCCAGTGAAGGCGCCCCTCCGGCTAGTGACGGCACCCCTCCAGCTAGTGACGGCGCCCCTCCGGCCAGTGAAGGCGCCCCTCTGGCCAGCGACGGCGCCCCTTCGACCAGTGACGGCGCCCCTCCGGCCAGTGAAGGCGTCCCTCCGGCTAGTGACGGTGTCCCTCCGACCAGTGACGGCGCCCCTCCAGCTAGTGACGGCGCCCCTCCGGCCAGTGAAGGCGCCCCTCTGGCCAGCGACGGCGCCCCTTCGACCAGTGACGGCGCCCCTCCGGCTAGTGATGACGCACCTCCGACCAGTGACGGCGCCCCTCCAGCCAGTGACGGCGCCCCTACGACTAGTGACTGCCCCTCTCCGGATGACTTTGGTTCATTTCGACGTTTGCGTGTGCCACGCGCTGTGGTACCACCCCTATCAGAACGCACCATACCAAAATACAAAAATTGATCTGATGGTCCTATCCAATGGTGAAAACCCGATCTCAATCACAGCAGTGCACAGTGGGCGAGAATGGCATGCTAGCGCGACATCGGGCGAAAAATGCAATTTCAAAAATGACTTTTATACGGCTCATTTTCAAGCAAAATGTCCATAGCATCGATTCGCCAATACATTTGTTTATTTGTATGGACCATGTCTTCACACACGCATACACTATTGTTAAATGTTAAGCCGCCGATATTGCTATGCTCGCCTCATTCTCATCGCATGGATATATGCTCATTTGGGAGGCGAAAAACGTTTCGTAGATGCTTTGTGGTATATTTTATGGAAAGTACAAATCATCAGCAGCCCAACATACCTAACTATGACCTTTTCATATGAATGAACAATTTTATATTCTAACATTAAGTGAGGCCGGGACTCGTCTAATGTGTTAACTGCGGGGCAATCCCCCCCCCCCCCCCCCCCCCCCCCAGTCGAGGCAAACAACGGTCACTGGCGGACAAGTTTAAACAGGTTATAATTGTTGGCGAGATGTACATTTGAACTGTTCTGTCCAAGTCATAGGCCAAGGATGTGGGAGGCTTCAGTTGAGGTGGCTTCAACCCCCCCCCCCCCCCACCCACACTTGGACGAGGAAGTAGGTCAATACCGGGGGAAATTTGTATTTTTGTGGATTTCCATGATACTTTAAGCCATTTTCCCAGCTCAGCCCCCAACTTTTCTGGAGAAGCTCCACCCCTGTTATAGGCCATGCGACCAGCTGCACACACATACATATATAGTTATTGTAACTGATTCATGATAGATGGTGTATAATGACAATAATAACTCAAACGATGTTTTATATTATAGGACATAGGTATTAGCAAAGCTTTCGATAACAAGTATCATGCTCATTGCGATATGCTGCAAATGAAAGAAAACACACAGTAGCGGAAACCGACGCAGGTCAAATATGCTTATTTTTCAATAAAAGCATGCGCATTTTTATATGACTTTATCACTGCTAGTTTTGCCGAATTGATTCCATCTTTGAAAGTCGCACAGCTTGAAGATAATCACTCCCAGTTTTCAGTATATATTTTGGAGCTTAGATGAACTGGACAAAATTATGATTAGTATTGGACATTGCTCCAAAACCTTAACAACCAAGTAACATGACTAATTAATGAATGTCATGCCATATTCATTTGAATCTTCCTGCAAGTAACACCAATAAAGTGAAACAAAATATAGGCATTTTTAAACTGTGATGTATATTTCATGTATAGGTAAAGTGGCGTACCCAGGATTCACTCCAGGATGGGGACTTCTTTATCAGGAGGGCAAAGGTACCCCCACAAAAAATAATCACCGGATTTGGCCCACTATATTTTTAGAGGCATATTTTCAACTTAAAAAAGTATTGATTTTTTCTCTCTCTAGAAATAGGGCCCTTCGGTCCCTATTTCCAAAGGGGCACATACGGCAAAGGGATAGACAGACCTTCAGGGGGGGGGGAATTTCACCGTTTGCCCCCCCCCTTGGGTACGACTATGTGTAGGTATAGATCTCATTTTCAAGCTAAATTTGGAAATTTAGCCTCACGTACATTCTGGCAATAAAATTAGCCCGCCCTTGACTGGGGTCTCAGTCGAACGCCATTTACTGGGGGGGGGGGGGGGGGGGGGGTCTTCCGAACCAATGATCGCAGCGAGACGCGCAAGGCGGCATTCGAAAGCTCTCAATGAAGCACATTTAAAGCATTCTCGAAAGGTTCACATTGAGGTCACGGTCAGGTTAACCCGGCATTGACTGGGATCTCAGCAGAACGCCATTGAATGGGGGGGAGGGCGGTGGGGGTGCAATAAACGCCCCCCCCCGTCGATGACGGGTTAAAGGTCAAAATCGAGATATTTGAGTGTATGGGACATAGGTACCAAAGGGGCACATATTCGAAGCCTTCGATTGCGACCATAATCACCCAACGTGCTCTCAAAGGTATAATACACATCTCGTATGAGCTAAAGTAAGATTGTTGGCAAAAGTCAAGGTCAATGTCAATGTCACAGAAGGTCACCATGTGCAAAATATCTACGAAAATCATGCGACATGTTTTATGGGTTATGTTATACGTATAATTCGATAGTGAGTCATTTTACCACCTGACTTCACTTAAGAAGTTAGTGTCAATTTCAGGTCAAGGTCAGGTCACATAAGGTCAAAATTTGAAATTGATTAATATAAATAAAAACGCATGTTTCTGGGCCAGTTTTATCTCAGAAATGCAGCGGTGACGTTCATTTCTTCGCAGCTGGTTATAAATAACCCTAACACAATTACAAAATACGGCATGAGTTATTCATACTTTAGAAGCCATGTCATTCAAAAATTGTGATTTTTTTTTAATGGAATTGCCCATATGTGGTTCTCTAATATTTAACACGGTTTTTAATATCTTTGAAAAATGTTAATTTGTGGGCATTTAAACAAATCGTTTTTTTTTCTGGAATTTTTGGGGGTCAAAAACAAAATTTTCAAAACTCCGAGATAATCATTTTGTAGCCCTTGCCATTTTGTATCTTTTGAGTTTTTTATCACATTTTTTCTCTCAAAATATGGCCTTTGTACGGTCTGTTAAATTTGAGCTGATTTTTTTTCGTCCAACTCATGTGTAGTGACATCACTAAATTCGCTATATCTCAACGATTTTTTCGACGAAATTGCTTCATTGTTGCACAGGAAGACGTAAAATTGATGTGAGAAAAGGTACTTAAAGTTTCACTTTGGTAGCGTTATTGGTTGTGAGCAATTGCCAACGTTCGTGAAGGGGGGGGGGGGGGGGGGTAAACGCTCCCCAGTCAATGCCGGTTAATAAATTGTTTGAATGCACAACTATTCATTTTATGAATATTACTGCCCGTTGGAGCATGTCCGTGAAGTAAGCGTCGGATTCGGATTCGAATTCAGCATCGAGTAACGATTCGCTTCAAAATGTGGTTACAGGTCAATTGGGGCACGCTGATCACGAAAATCACATTTATTTTGACATTCAAGGTCATCTGCAAGGTCATTTGCAAGGTCAAAGGACGGGGCGCCTCAAAACGCCCGTAAGGGTTGCTCCAATTGCAAAAATAATGGCCTCAGTCGGTTCCCCGGGTCCATATCTAACCTCCGCATTGGCAACCTCACGCGTGCCTTATATCCTTGAGACCATAAAAGGTTATCAAAGGACGGGGCGCCTCAAAACGCCCTTAACGGTTGCTCCAATTGCAAAAACAATGGTCTCAGTCGATTCCTCAGGTCGATACCTAACCACCGCATTAAAAACCTCACGCGTTCCTCATATCCTTGAGACCATAAAAGGTTCTCAAAGTACGAGGCGCCTCAAAACGCCCTTCAAAGTTGCTCCAATTGCAAACATAATGGTCCCAGTCGCTTCTCCGGGTCCATATCTAACCTCCGCATTGGCAATCTCACGCGTTCCTCATATCCTTGAGACCATAAAAGGTTCTCAAAGGACGGGGCGCCTCAAAACGTCCTTAAGGGTTGCTCCAACTGCAAAAATAATGGTCTCAGTCGATTCCCCGGGTCCATATCTAACCTCCGCATTGGCAACTTCACGCGTGCCTTATATCCTTGAGACCATAAAAGGTTCTCAAAGGACGGGGCGCCTCAAAACACCCTTAATGGTTGCTTCAATTGCAAAAACAATGGTCTCAGTCGATTCCTCAGATCCATATCTAACCTCCGCATTAGTAACCTCACGCGTGCCTCATATCCTTGAGACCATACAAGGTTATCAAAGGACGAAGCGCCTCAAAACGCCCTTAAGGGTTGCTTCAATTGCAAAAATAATGGCCTCAGTCAATTCCCCGGGTCCATATCTAGCCTACGCAATGGCAACCTCACGCGTGCCTTATATCCTTGAGACCATAAAAGGTTATCAAAGGACGGGGCGCCTCAAAACGCCCTTAACGGTTGCTCCAATTGCAAAAACAATGGTCTCAGTCGATTCCTCAGGTCCATATCTAACCTCCGCATTGGAAACCTCACGCGTGCCTTAAATCCTTGAGACCATTGAAGGTTATCAAAGTACGGGGCGCCTCAAAACGCCCTTAACAGTTGCTCCAATTGCAAAAACAATGGTCTCAGTCGATTCCTCAGGTCCATATCTAACCTCCGCATTGGCAACCTCACGCGTGCCTCATATCCTTGAGACCATAAAAGGTTCTCAAATGACGGAACACCTCAAAACGCCCTTAAGGGTTGCTCCAATTGCAAAAATAATGGTCTCAGTCGATTCCCGGGGTCCATATCTAACCTCCGCATTAGCATCCTCACGCGTGCCTTATATCCTTGAGACCATAAAAGGTTATCAAAGGACGGGCGCCTCGAAACGCCCTTAACGGTTGCTCCAATTGCAAAAACAATGGTCTCAGTTGATTCCTCAGATCCATATCTAACCTCCGCATTAGAAACCTCACGCGTGCCTCATATCTTTGAGACCATAAAATGTTCTCAAAGGACGGGGCGCCTCAAAACGCCCTTAACTGTTGCTGCAATTGCAAAAATAATGATCTCAGCCGATTTCCCGGGTCCATATCTAACCTCCGCATTGGTAACCTCACGCGTGCCTCATATCCTTGCGACCATAAAAGGTTCTCAAAGGACGGGGCGCCTCAAAACGTTCTTAAGGGTTACTCCAATAGCGAAAATAATGGTCTCAGTCGATTCCTCACGTCCATATCTAACCTCCGCAGTGGAAACCTCACGCGTGCCACATATCCTTGAGACCATAAAAGGTTCTCAAAGTACGGGGCGCCTCACAACGCCCTTAACGGTTGCTCCAATTGCAAAAACAATGGTCTCAGTCGATTCCTCAGATCCATATTTAACCTCCGCATTGACAACCTCACGCGTGCCACATATCCTTGAGACCATAAAAGGTTATCAAAGGACGAGGCGCCTCAAAACGCCCTTAACGGTTGCTCCAATTGCAAAAATAATGGCCTCAGTCGATTCTCCGGGTCCATATCTAACCTCCGCATTGGCAACCTCACGCGTGCCTTATATCCTTGAGACCATAAAAGGTTATCAAAGGACGGGGCGCCTCAAAACGCCCTTAACGGTTGCTCCAATTGCAAAAATAATAGCCTCAGTCGATTCTCCGGGTCCCTATCTAACCTCGGCATTGGCAACCTCACGCGTGCCTTATATCCTTGAGACCATAAAAGGTTATCAAAGGACGGAGCGCCTCAAAACGCCCTTAACAGTTGTTGCAATTGCAAAACCAATGGTCTCAGTCGATTCCTCATGTCCATATCTAACCTCCGCATTAGAAACCTCACGCGTGCCTCCTATCCTTGAGACCATAAAAGGTTCTCAAAGTACGGGGCGCCTCAAAACGCCCTTCAAGGTTGCGCCAATTGCAAAAATAATGGTCTCAGTCAATTCCCCGGGTCCATATCTAACCTCCGCATTGGCAACCTCACGCGTGCCTTATACCCTTGAGACCATAAAAGGTTCTCAAAGGACGGGGCGCCTCAAAACGCCCTTAACGGTTGCTCCAATTGCAAAAACAATGGTCTCAGTCGATTCCTCACGTCCATATCTAACCTCCGCAGTGGAAACCTCACGCGTGCCACATATCCTTGAGACCATAAAAGGTTCTCAAAGTACGGGGCGCCTCACAACGCCCTTAACGGTTGCTCCAATTGCAAAAACAATGGTCTCAGTCGATTCCTCAGATCCATATCTAACCTCCGCATTGGCAACCTCACGCGTGCCTCATATCCTTGAGACCATAAAAGGTTATCAAAGGACGGGGCGCCTCAAAACGCTCTTAAGGGTTGCTCCAATTGCAAAAATAATGGACTCAGTCGATTCTCCGCGTCCATATCTAACCTCCGCATTGGCAACCTCACGCGTGCCTTATATCCTTGAGACCATAAAAGGTTCTCAAAGGACGGGGCGCCTCAAAACGCCCTTAACGGTTACTCCAATAGCAAAAGCAATAGTCTCAGTCGATTCCTCAGATCCATATCTAACCTCCGCATTGGCAACCTCACGCGTGTCACATATACTTGAGACCATAAAAGGTTGTCAAAGGACGAGGCGCCTCAAAACGCCCTTAACGGTTGCTCCAATTGCAAAAACAATGGTCTCAGTCGATTCTTCATGTCCATATCTAACCTCCGTATTAGAAACCTCACGCGTTCCTCATATCCTTGAGACCATAAAAGGTTCTCAAAGTACGGGGCGTCTCAAAACGCCCTTTAATGTTGCTAAAATTACAAAAAATAATGGTCTCAGTCGATTCCCCGGGTCCATATCTAACCTCTGCATTGGCAACCTCACGCGTGCCTCATATCCTCGAGACCATAAAAGGTTCTCAAAGGACGGGCCGCCTCAAAACGCCCTTAAGGGTTGCTCCCATTGCAAAAATAATGGTCTCAGTCGATTCCCGGGGTCCATATCTAACCTCCGCATTATAATCCTCACGCGTGCCTCATATCCTTGAGACCATAAAAGGTTCTCAAAGGACGGGGCGCCTCAAAACGCCCTTAACGGTTACTCCAATTGCAAAAACAATGGTCTCAGTCGATTCCTCAGGTCCATATCTAACCTCCGCATTGGCAACCTCACGCGTGCCACATATCCTTTAGACCATAAAAGGTTATCAAAGGACGAGGCGCCTCAAAACGCCCTTAACGGTTGCTCCAATTGCAAAAATAATGGCCTCAGTCGATTCTCCGGGTCCATATCTAACCTCCGCATTGGCAACCTCGCGCGTGCCTTATATCCTTGAGACCATAAAAGGTTCTCAAAGGACGGGGCGCCTCAAAACGCCCTTAACGGTTGTTCCAATTGCAAAAACAATAGCCTCAGTCGATTCTCCGGGTCCCTATCTAACCTCCGCATTGGCAACCTCACGCGTGCCTTATATCCTTGAGACCATAAAAGGTTCTCAAAGGACGGGGCGCTTCAAAACGCCCTTAACGGTTGCTCCAATTGCAAAAACAATGGTCTCAGTCGATTCCTCATGTCCATATCTAACCTCTGCATTGGAAACCTCACGCGTGCCTCATATTCTTGAGACCATACAAGGTTCTCAAAGTACAGGGCGCCTCAAAACGCCCTTCAAGGTTGCGCCAATTGCAAAAATAATGGTCTCAGTCGATTCCCCGGGCCCATATCTAACCTCCGCATTGGCAACCTCACGCATGCCTTATATCCTTGAGACCATAAAAGGTTCTCAAAGGACGGGGCGCCTCAAAACGCCCTTAACGGTTACTCCAA
The DNA here is from genome assembly GCA_036785665.1 of Chirona hameri. NCBI lineage: Eukaryota > Metazoa > Arthropoda > Thecostraca > Balanomorpha > Balanidae > Chirona > Chirona hameri. The sequence continues at coordinate 39,888 of JAXIVJ010011033.1, forward strand.
TTGCAAAAACAATGGTCTCAGTCGATTCCTCAGATCCATATCTAACCTCCGCATTGGCAACCTCACGCGTGCCACATATCCTTGAGACCATAAAAGGTTATCAAAGGACAAGGCGCCTCAAAACGCCCTTAACGGTTGCTCCAATTGCAAAAATAATGGCCTCAGTCCATTCTCCGGGTCCATATCTAACCTCCGCATTGGCAACCTCACGCGTGCCTTATATCCTTGAGACCATAAAAGGTTATCAAAGGACGGGGCGCCTCAAAACGCCCTTAACGGTTGCTCCAATTGCAAAAACAATGGTCTCAGTCGATTCCTGAGGTCCATATCTAACCTCCGCATTGGAAACCTCACGCGTGCCTCATATCTTTGAGACCATAAAAGGTTTTCAAGAGACGGGGCGCCTCAAAACGCCCTTCAAGGTTGCTCCAATTGCAAGCATAATGGTCTCAGTCAATTCCCTGGGTCCATATCTAACCTCCGCATTGGCAACCTCACACGTGCCTCATATCCTTGAGACCATACAAAGTTCTCAAAGGATGGGGCGCCTCAAAAGGGCTTTTTGAGGCGCCCCATCCTTTGAGAACCTTTTATGGTCTCAAGGATATAAGGCACGCGTGAGGTTGCCAATGCGGAGGTTAGATATGGACCCGGAGAATCGACTGAGGCCATTATTTTTGCAATTGGAGCAACCCTTAAGGGCGTTTTGAGGCGCCCCGTCCTTTGAGAACCTTTTATGGTCTCAAGGATATAAGGCACGCGTGAGGTTGCCAATGCGGAGGTTAGATATGGATCTGAGGAATCGACTGAGACCATTGTTTTTGCAATTGGAGCAACCGTTAAGGGCGTTTTGAGGCGCCACGTCCTTTGAGAACCTTTTATGGTCTGAAGGATATGAGGAACGCGTGAGGTTTCCAATGCGGAGGATAGATATGGATCTGTGGAATCGACTGAGACCATTGTTTTTGCAATTGGAGCAACCGTTAAGGGCGTTTTGAGGCGACCCGTCCTTTGATAACCTTTTATGGTCTCAAGGATATAAGGCACGCGTGAGGTTGCCAATGCGGAAGTTAGAAATGGACCCGGGGAATCGACTGAGACCATTATTTTTGCAATTGAAGCAACCCTTAAGGGCGTTTTGAGGCGCCCCGTCCTTTGACCTTGAAAATGACTTTGAAGATGACCTTGAATGTCAAAATAAATGTGATTTTCATGATCAGCTTGCCCCAATTGACCTGTAATCACATTTTGAAGCGAATCGCTACTCGACGCTGAATTCGAATCCGAATCCGACGCTAACTTCACGGACATCGTTGGAGCGATATCAATGGACTATGGAAAACAAGAGTAAGTGTGACTGTTCGTGGAGTGTGGACAAGAACAGGTGAAATGAAAATAAGTAATCTCAAGCCAGCCCCCTAGTCAAATTTTCTTAGACGAGTCCCTGAAGTGAGGTATGTTATTTGACGTAGCTGGCCAACATAATTACAAATTGAGTTAAGCCTACAATTTGTATTCCGCGGTTCTTCGCTTTGATGAAGCATTTATATGCCTCGTTAGGGTTTATACTTTGTGTCTAAACAAAGAAACCTTGCGCGTGTTTACGCTTTTTTTTATATATTTTAGAGCTTATTTTATAGTGTACATCACTATTAACTCTGCACTATTACAATGGCTGGATCTCTGATGTCCCTAGTTAACACGCGCCCTGGAGGGCCTCTGATAATTACACGCCCTGGAGGGGGGGGGGGGGGCGGATTTCGCCCCCCCCCTATGATCTCGAAAACCACGCAACGTAGCGACAAGCGGGAAACGACGTTAGATAGCTCGAGACAAGCTCTTTCGAAAGTATTTCGTTAATTTTTTTCAGGTCAATATTGAGGTCACCAGAGGTCATCAAGGGTCAGATTTTCAAGTTTTCAAGACTTCGGTTCGAACACTCCCAAATATCTCGGGAACTATGATAGTTAGCAGCAAACGGAAAAAAGCAATCGAAAGTCATTGAAAAATGCAATCGACATAGATGTCCTCAGATTTGAGCTCAGGTCAATAGTTTAGGCTCCAGAGGTCATCGAATGTCAAAAAGGTGATTTTGTTTTCAAAACTGTTTTCCCCAAATAACCTCTTACCTAATAAAGATAAAGCAATAATCTTTACGATATCGCGTGTGTCTTGTCAAGGCGCTTCGAATGATATTCATGGTGACCGGGTTAGGTCAACTGATAAATTTGACCTCAGGTCAAGGTGAAGTGGTGACCCAAGTTGGTCATGTTGCATATTGGGCGACGTGTCTCGACGAGACAAACATATTGGTACCATTTTCACTTCTCTATCTTCATTATGTCGATAGTTATTGATAAAACCGTGTTGGCGGTCACAACATTGACCTGACCTTAGGTCACCGATATTAGAAATCCGAGATTAAAAAATTGTTGGTATCTATGACCTTATGAAGTCCTGCAAGATTGAAACCGATCGGCGTAAAACTGTGGCTGTGGTACTACTGCAAACGTTTTGGAGTTGAGGTCATCACGTGACCTGGTCTGGTGACCTGACCTGAGATGACCTGAGGCCAAGAATTTTACAAAATGCGGGAAGTTCATTTCTAAACAGGTATACAAAAAACGGCGGCGCTGCGCGCCGCCGTTTTTGCGCTATCCTCGAAAAACCGGAGGGGTGGGCGGATTTCGCCCCCCTCCAGGGCGCGTGTTAATTGGCCGTACAAATATTAAAAAAAAGATAAATGCAATACAAAAAGCTAAAGATAGAAAATGACAAGGGCTACAAAGTGGCTATCTCGGATTTGTGAAACTTTTGTTTTTTTTTACTCCAAAAAATAGAATAAGAAGATTTTGTTTAAAAAGATGCCCTCAAAATCAAACTTTTCAAAATTTTCCAAAAACCGGATATATGTTAGAAACTACATATGACCAATACCCAAACCAAATTTCAAAGCAATATCTTTATTTTGACTGACTTATGGCTCCCTAAGTATGGTAACTCATGACGCCATATTTTGAAATTGCGTTTTGTGTTTTTTATTGACCAGATACAGACAAATAAATGCCAGCACCGTATTTCTGAGACAAAATCGGTCTTGGAACATACCTTTCGTATTTAAATTTATCAATTTCAAATTTTGACATTATGTGACCTGACCTTGATCTGAGCTGAGCTTGACACTAACTTCACTTAAATGAGGTCAGATGGTAACATGACTATCACTATCGAATTCCCCCCAAAAACATGTGTATGATAAAACAAATAGCCCATAAAACATGTGTCGCATGACTTTCGTAGATTTTCTGCGCATAGTGACCTTTTGTGACCTGACCTTGACCTTTGCCAAGAATATCCCTTTAGCTCATATGGGATGTTTATTATACCTTTGGGAGCACTTTGGGTGATCATGGTCGCAATCAAAGGCTTTGGATGGAAAGTATGGCCCGTAAACTCAAATGTCTCGATTTTGAACTTTGACCCGACTTTGACCTAATATGTGACCTCAATTCCACAATTTCGAGTATGGGTTAGATGCGTCTCACTGAGAGCTTTCGAATGCCGCATTGGGCGTCTCGCTGCGATCATTGGTTCCAGAGAAAACGAGGGGGGGATAATTGCCCCCGGTCAATGCCGGGTTAAACCCAGATAAAAGAAAGTGCATATTTGTTTAGCTCCCTGATTCATTAGCTATCGATTGATATGCTACATGTTCAAACCGATGCCGTAAATTGAAGCAGAAACGCCGTGTCGCGCTAAACGGCCGTTCTCGCCCACTGTGCAGTGGTTGCAAAGTTATTAGCTTCCGAAAAGCGTCTGTACGGTCGTGTCGGGCCGTGTCGGGCCGGGTCAAATGCAAATTTTGTTAAAAGGAATTCATGTGTTTGCTTGGCACTGCGATGATTTATTTACGTCCGTTAAGTTAGCGACTTATTCAGCGACCATAGGTGTCGACCTATATACTTTTGAGCCCCCCCCCCCATGTTGAGTTCGGCCTCCCCAATGGTGCTCTTGCACCCGCCATACTTTCCGCCCCTAGATTACTTGATATATAGGACAGGCATGGTGTCGATTTATATACTTTTGGAGTGGCCCTCGCCCCCCCCCATGTTGAGTTCGGTCCCACAAAGGTGCTCTCGCCCCCCCTCACACGCACAATGTTTGCTAGCCATTGGCGTATCCAAGGAGCCTGAAGGGCCAGCCTCCCAAATCGCCTGAAGTCTGCCAAAAGATGGCGCATTTCCTAATTTAAATGCAAATCTACGCAATTTTTACGAAGGGAAGTTTGTTTTAAATAACCTAATCATGCATGAAAAAGCGAAATCCGTTGATTTTTTTTACAATTGTGTGACTGGGCAGACTGGGCAGCCCCTCCAAAGCAGCTTCTTTGCTGTTCTGGCATACAAAAACGATAATTCACGCCGAAGCGTAGAACCTTTGCCAAGCCTGTGAGGGCCCCATACCGACCTGAGATGGCCGTTTACCACTTTGAGTGGACCCTCAATCGATCTAAAAGGGCGTTTTTCCGGCCTGAGAGCTTTAAGTCGGTAAGATAGGAACAATACACATTCACTTCTTTGAGATAATCATCGATCAACCTGAAAGGGCCATCGTCCGGTCTGAGAGGCCTCATGTGCGGAAAGGCTTGACCTATATGCTAGTCTGAGAAGGTCCTTACGATGCCTGAGAGAAGGAGTCTGAGAGGGCCTAATAATTCCCTATGCTTAGCCAGAGGGCCATTGTCAGGCCCGAGAGGGCCCTGTGCTAGTTTGAGATTCTGACCCCGTCCTTTCACCTCGAATGTGACATACAAGGTCAAAGGTCACGGGTCAGGTCACGGTGACGGACGTTAGATATGGACCATGTCTATCATATGGGACCTCTTTTGGAAGAATCCGGCAATCAATTCGGGACGTTATGCGGTACCCCGTCCTTTCACCTATAATTTGACCTTGAAGATGATATTGAACAGCAAAATGAAGGTCATATTCGTGATCAGCATGCCAGAATTGACCTTGGGCCGAGGTTTGGGCCAAATCTGAATCTGTTGCTGAATAAATCGCTGAATAAGTCGCTAACTTCACGGACGTGATTGATTTGACAAGTCTACATCGGACAGGCGGAACAGTCGCTGAGAGCCCAAACAACATCAGTGCCTATCCATTGTGACGCAAATAT
>JAXIVJ010011034.1:0-37500 GCA_036785665.1 Chirona hameri
TAATTTTGGGCCGCTGAATGGAATTACATAAATTTTGAGGCTCTCTGGCTTAATCTGCAACAATTAGAACTGCATGCAACAATTTTCAACAATTTGCAACATTATTACAATTTTGCTCACGGGGTTTTCTTGAGATCAGGTGTCGAAATATGGATTTTCAGAATGTTATATCCCCGTGTTTTCGAGATAATACTAAATTTTGTGGTTGCAAATGCAGAATCGAGCTCAACCTGTACATACATTTTTATTTTGGAGGCAGGTCAATCATCGGCGAGCACATAGGTCACTGCACGGTTAGGGTGGGGGGTGGTGAAATTTCGCGGTTAATAGGGAATTGGTCCGGTGGAATAAGGTCTGGGTTCCTTGTTCAGGAGCCGGCACTAATGGCCCTATGGCTGCTCCTTACACATTTCCACCAACGGTTTGTCTCCCAAACTATCACAGTGAGTTCCGAGAGCAGTCCCATGCCTTTTTGTATACCCTGTGTAACGCTACCCCGAGGTCCATCTCCCACTGGAACTAACACATTCATACATCCTTTTACTCAGACTCTCTCCATGAATTCACTCAATCATCAATATCGTTCATACTAATCAGTAAACCGTCAGGTTGGACTCCTGACCCCTCCCCTTTTTCCTATGCCCCCAAATAGTGCGTAACGCTACATCAGGGCAACAGCTGGAGCATAGATCTGGTAAATTTATTCCCTAATTTCAATAGCAGCTTCGTTATGTTCACTTTTCCACACTTTATTTAATCCAAATTCAAATATTAGTAACCTCACACATGCTTCTCTGTCTGGGTTCATTCCTGCCGCACACTGCTGCTGGGATCCACGACTTACTGAGGTTGTCGTGGTGCTCCAATCGCCAATCCACGCCACCTCAGCACCCTGACTCCTCCTACGGCATTTATCTGAGGTGGATGGCCATTCCGGCCCACACGTCGCCACCTCAGCACCCTGACTCCTCCTACGGCATTTATCTGAGGCGGATGGACATTCCGGGCCGCACACGTCGCCACCATAGCACCCTGACTCCTCCTACGGCATGTATCTGAGGCGGATGGCCATTCTGGCCCGCACACGTCGCCACCCCAGCACCCTGACTCCTCCTACGACATTTATCTGAGGCAGATGGCCATTCTAGCACGCACACGTCGCCACCTCAGCACCCTGACTCCTCCTACGGCATTTATCTGAGGCGGATGGCCATTCCGGCCCGCACACGTCACCACCTCAGCACCCTGACTGCTCCTACGGCATTTACCTGAGGCGGATGGCCATTCTGGCCCTCACACGTCGCCACCCCAGCACCCTGACTCCTCCTACAGCATTTATCTGAGGCGGATGGCCATTCTGCCGCCGCACACGTCGCCACCTCAGCACCCTGACTCCTCCTACGGCATTTATCTGAGGCGGATGGCCATTCCGGCCCTCCTGGTTTCCCAGAACCTGGCGTTACCGGACTCTTTCGAGTGCCCGCCAGTATTTCGCGACTTACGGCGCGCGATCCAGCTCACTCCCTGGCATCGCGGAATGGACCCTCTTGCAAAAACAAATCTCATCATCATCTAACTCCCATTATCCTGGAAACACAACTTTCTCCTTCCGAAATAAATATTCCCACCGAAACCGGTCTATAGATCTGAGAACTTTGCTATCTCTTGTTAAAATGATCTCCTCTTAGTTGAATTCCCATTCACCTCCACCCCCCCTTTACCCCCATCACCCGGCAGTGCAGCAGACCGTGTCGGCAGGCATATTACGCACAGGGGCGCGGCTACGTATTGTCTAGGCCTCCTCACAATCTTGTCCATTATTTCCCACTGTCAGTTTATACCATGCTGTTATTGTCAGACCTCCCTCGTGCGTTGTATCCTTTTTGCCCCGGCTCCACGCGCACGGTTGTCTCTGGGCGTGCGTCTGCACGTTTGTATGTGGTGTACGTACAGTATGCATGCATGATTCCAAGTATGTGTATGTATGCCTGTATGCCTGCATGCCTGCGTACTCGCATGCCTGCATGCCTGCATGCCTGCATGCCTGCATGCCTGCATGCCTGCATGCCTGCATGCCTGCATGCCTGCATGCCTGCATGCCTGCATGCCTGCATGCCTGCATGCCTGTATGCCTGTATGCCTGTGTGCCTGTGTGCCTGTATGCCTGTATGCCTGTATGCCTGTATGTATGTATGTATGTATGTATGTATGTATGTATCTTATAACTGTTAGTGTGAAGAAGCGTCGCCGGCGTGATACCATTTGTAGTGTATATTGTGGAGTGTGTGTAGTTTATGCTGTGTAGTGTATATTGTGTAGTGTATATTGTGTAGTGTATATTGTGTAGTGTATTGTGTAGTGTGCATTGTGTAGTGTATTGTGTGACTAGTGTACCACGGGTCGTGTTTCTGTAATTGGTAATCGGTACTCAGTACTCAGTACTCAGTACTCAGTACTCGGCACTTGGCACTCGGTACTCAGCACTCGGTACTCGGCACTTGTTACTCGGTACTCGGCACTCGGTACTCGTCACTCGGTACTCGGTACTCGGTACTCGTTACTCAGGAATGGGTACTCAGTACTCGGTACTCGGTACTCGGTACTTGGTACTCGGTACTCGGTACTCGGTACTCGGTACTCGGTACTCGGTACTCAGTACTCGGTACTCGGTACTCGGTACTCGGTACTCGGTAGTCGGTACACGGAACACGGTAAACGATACTCGGTACCCGGTACCCGGTACACGGTACACGGTACACGGTACACGGTACACGGTACACGGTACACGGTACTCGGTTCTCGGTACACGGTACTCGGTACTCGGTACTCGGTACTCGGTACTCGGTACTCGGTACTTGGTACTCGGTACTCGGTACTCGGTACTCGGTACACGGTACTCGGTACACGGTACTCGGTACACGGTACTCTGTACACGGTACTCGGTACTCGGTACTCGGTACTCGGTACTCGGTACTCGGCACTCGGTACTCGGTACTCGGTACTCAGTACTCGGTACTCAGTACTCAGTACTCGGTGCCCAGTACTCGGTACTCAGTGCTCGGTACTCAGTACTCGGTACTCGGTACTCGCACGTGGTACTCGGTACTCGGCACTTGGTACTCGGTGCTCGGTACTCGGCACTCGGTACTCGGTACTCGGTACGGACACCTGGTACTTGGTGCTCAGTACTTTTCTGTATGTACAACAACTGTCCCACCTGAGCGAAATCCACGGGTTTTCCCCTCGTTAGGCTAGCGTCGGCCTGGCCTCTCGTTACGAGCCCGTAATTCCCTCAATTGAATAGGCGGCGTCTGACCAGTCTGGCCGGACCCTCTCGTCCAGGGGAGGGGTTCATGACGTCATGTGTTTTGGGATGGGGCGCGTGGGGTCAGTGTCCGAGCGGCCGGTAGCGGTGATCGGTGACGCTGACCGTGTGAACACTTGTGCGAATTTTCATGACAGCGATTTTATTCTGGCGTTAATTTTTAACAGCGAGATGAACAGGGACGACATTGTACATGACCGTGATTTGTATCATACCGCCATATCTTTCCATTGCGCAAACAACCATCCCATAATTTCGTGCTTGTTAAGGAGACAGTTAACTGCGAGAATCGTAAACATTCCAACACAGCCTTCCTCAATTTCCTTTTCCTTGGGAAATATTTACTTTACTCAGTTAGCTTTGAACTTAATACATGTTTGACAGCGCAACATAACCCCGAGTTACTGGGGGGCTATTTTTTGCCCCCCTCCAGTTATTTTGCAATAACTCCTAAACGAACACCGGTATCGTCACAAAACTTGCAGTATCTTCTCTCACATCAATTCGACACATGTTGGCAAAAGGAAAAATATGAGGCTATGATAGGTTAACCGGGAATTACGTCAGAGTGACGTCATGTTATTCGGTTTTTGTTGCAAAATAATGGTTTTCGGAAAACGCTGTCAAAGGTACGATATTTGAGATAAACTAAATTGTTTTAAATTAAATTACTGGCAATAGACCGGGCTATCCAACTGCTATTTCGGATTTTTGAGTTTTTTTTTAATTCAAAATTTTGAGAAATCCATTTTTTTTAAGCAAAATTTTCAAGAAAAATCAGAATTATCCAAAAACCTGAATATATGTGATCGAGACGTATTGGGTTAATTTGTGTACCAAATTTAAAGTCGATATCTTTACAAATGACCGAGTTATGACCTTTAAATTACAAAAATCGACCACTTCTCACAGCATTACTATGCATAAAAAACGCATTTCCATTTTTGCTTTTTACTTCTATTTATATGGAACAAGCAATGTTCTAAGGTCATTTTTCGCGTTATAGACGAGAAAAAACCATACACATGTGTTACAACGTCTAATGACCGTAATCTGCAGTTTGACCTCATGACCTCGGATGACCTTGACCTGACCCAAGGTCATACACAGCTTAGAAAGGTACTTAGAAGTGTCAGACACACGAATCATACCGATTTATCGACAGCTTATGCGTTTAATATCGCAATTTTGCGCGACAATTCCATCCATCGAGACCTTTTGACACGGTCAAACATTTTGTACTTGACCTGATCTGTGACGTCATCAGTGACCCCGAGGTCAACAAAATTATGTTTCCTTCGATAAATTTCCCAGGGCTATCGAATGCCGTTTGAATTTTTACATTTGGTCCTGTAGTTCCGGAGATCAGAGGGGGCAAAAAATAGCCCCCCCCAGTAAGTCGCGTTATGAAATATACCCCAGTAACTCGCGGGATAACAGATAAATGATCTGATAAATCAGATAAATTTTCCGGCAATGAAAATAACGTTGGTGAACAAAATGAAATTAATAGTCCTGCAATTATCGGCGGCTTAGAGCTGTGTGGAAACAATATCAGCACATATTCGACAATTCGTCAATAAGACTTGTTTATTAAAATCCTCACGACACAATCCCTAAATTATCTGTTTGTATAAGCCAAAACGTTGAAATGAAGACCCTGTTATCAACCGATCCTGACATCAAAGATTGCGTAAAAAGGCTTACAGATTTAATTTCAAATTAACCACAGTGAAGTTAATTTGACCGGATTTGAAAATGTCACCAATCAGACCAAATAATCAACCGAACCGGATAATTGAATGACAAGGTTAAGAAAAATATCGGTTACCGGTTATCGGTTAAATATCGGTTTAATTGGCGCAGTCGGCCGCAGCCCTGGTGGCGGGAAGGTCGCGGCGTTAAACGCTCCGGGCGGGCCTCGCCCAGTGTGATGCGCCGCGGCTAGTCAGAGTGCGGAGAGGAGCGGCCCACGACTGAGCTGGAGAGCGGTGGCGGTGTGTGGACTGGCTGGTGGACTGGCGCAGGGAGTGTTATCTGCAGAATTGAGCCTACATTGCAAGTGGTTGCAGCATGTCGACTCAGGGATCGGCCTCGGAGTTTAGTGATGCTGATGATCGACTCGTCACTCCGAAAGCTCTGTCCCAGAGAACAATGGATCAGATGCTGAGCTCCGCGGCGCGTAGTAAGAGGAAGAGGGTGGAATCGCCTACACAGACTGTGAGTACGGACTTTCTCGCTGAGATCAAGGCTGCGATAGACGATTCCATAGAAAAGGCAGTCACCAATTTGTGGGAGAAAATTGATCGCAAGGTCTCATCGTTCAATAACAGGATCGAGATATTGGAAAGTGGAATCTTCGAGAGAGATGAGCGGATTGATGTGCTGGAGAAAAGGCTGCAGGAGCGTGAAAAGCAGGCGGAGGAGCAGGCGGACCACCTGGACGAGCTCGAGCGGCACTCTCGCTCGACCAACCTGATTCTGCAGTGTGGGCGACTCGGCCGGAGGCGAGACGGTGAAGACATTGAGGCGATGGTGATCAATCTGATCAACGCCAGTTTCCCGGGCAGGCACGTGTCGAAGCAGGACTTCACCGCCATCCACCGGCTACAGGGCGACAACACCGTGATCTGCGCGTTCATCAATCGCAACTTACGGAACGCGATGTATCAAGAGTGCACGCGCCTGGGAAGGAAAGAAGGTCCCCCTGTCTATCTTCGAGAATCTCTCACAAAACCGAAACAGGAAATTTTCAAGTCTCTGCTCGAGATGAAGCGCCAAGGCAGGATTTGGACGACATTCACGAGCGCCAGCTTCCCTTCCTACAAGTTGACCGGCGATTCGACGCCCGTCAGGGTCTTCTCTCGGCAGCAGCTGGTTCAGCTGCAGTCCAGGGCGCCCCCGCCGGGAGCGATCCCCGGCAGGTTGCCGGGCGGTCGTGGGGCGCCGTTCCGCCCTCCTCCCGGGGAGAGAGGCGCTGGAGCCGCCCCTGTCGTGAACGGGGCGCCCGGGGGCCGGGACCCGGCCGGCGGGCCGCTGACCGGGCACGCGGTCGGTCGGCGGGGACCGGAGACAGCTGATCGGCTGACGCAATCAGCTGATCGCACGGGCGGAGGCAGGAGCGCGGGCCTCGAGCCGCCTGCTCCTGGCGGAGGTGGGAGGTCCGCCTCCGTCGCGCCTTCTGCTGCTGTGGGGAACGTCTCTGGAGCGGCGGCGGCGGCGGCGGCCTTGGGCGTCGTGGAGACGACTTCAACGTCTTCTGCCGGGGGAGCGGTCGTACCGACCGGCTCCGCTGGCGACGCTTCTGGCGGCGTTCCCCGTCTGCCTGTGACGGAGTGATGGACGGACGGGGCTCGCGCTGATTGACGGACTGCTGCGGATTATTCATGCCTGGTCCGTGGTGAGGTTGCTGAAGCAATGTAAGTACCGTACAATCTGAGCTAATAGCGGCGATAACTTAGTGCTGACAATTAGCGATGTTGGCAGAGGCTTTAAATGATAAACACTATAAGGTGGTGCTCGCGGGAGTGCTATTGGTCTCCACACGCGCATGCGAACGTGCGATTGGACTATTGCACCGAACGTGTGTGCTAGCGTGCTCTTGGACTTTTGTACTGAACCTGCAGCTCTGGCATCCGAGCTGACGTCCCCGATTAGTATATAAGGGTAGGGGTGCTTAAATTTGAGTCTCTCGAAATAGGACACACTGATGAGACATTTCGAGGGCTCATGTTGATAACGGTGCGAGGTATTAGTGACTATCTTTGTTACTTACCGTTGGTTATCATGCTGGAACAGTTAGCGCCTTGGTCCACCGGATGGCCTGCGCACTGCCGCCGTTCTCCAGCCCTTAGTATCCGCTTGTTTATTGAGGACAGTTATAGCGATGTACTCGTATCTGAAGTGTTCCGAAATTGAAGACATCCAAATTGAGAGCAAACTTGTCAACTGAATGGTCAGTAATGTCAGTGTATCATCCCGCAGTGCAATTTGATATATATATATATATATATATATATATATATATATATATATATATATATATATATATATATATATATATATATATATATATATATATATATATATATATATATATATATATATTTTAGGCAAGCTAAAATAAAGCTAGGATAGGACTTGCTTGTCGCGGGCCGCCCCATCGCTACTTTGTGGCGGAGGCCATTGGTATGCGTGGTAGTTTCGTGTGTTGTGTTTGGCTGTCATTGTTTGTTTGTTTGTTTGTTGTTTGTTTGCTGTCATTGTTTGTTTGTGTCGTGTGCTTGTGGTGTCTGGTTGTGTCGATGTCTGTCTGTTTGTATCGGTGCCTGTTGTGCGACTGTGTCGGTCGGTGTCGGTGTGTCGGTCTTGATAGTGTAATTTGTTCGCTGACCACTGCTTTTGAGATCTATAGCGTGATTGATAATGGTCATGGTAATGGTCTTCCTGTTCTGATGCGACTGTCGGCGTCGCAGCTCCATGTTGCTGCGATGGCGGTCGCGTGGTCGCCTGGCGCTAATGCTTCGCTGACCGAAAATAATAACACTATGACTCAGTCGCAAATGTTTCCGCATCATTGCGACTCGTGCGTCGCCCAAAGCATTACTAGGAGAAATGCTAAACAACCCATTAAGCCCTCAGCAATTAAAAGCTGTCGTTAACCGATTTTGATGGAAAGGATCATGAATAAGACAGACCGGACTATAACTCTGTTATGACGAGTGCATTGGGTAATCTGGCAGTCACTAGCTTTAATGTGAGGGGTTTAAAAGAGGCCGTAAAGAGAAGAGCGGTATTTAGACATATGCATGTGAGGTACTCAAAACACATAGTTATTTTACAGGAGACCCATTCAACAACAGACATTGAAGCGCGTTGGACCATGGAGTGGGGAGGGAAAATTTTGTATGCCCATGGTGAAGCAGACGCCCGCGGAGTCTGTGTGTTAATTCCTCGGAATTTTCCTGGAGAAATACTCAACGTCAGGTCAGACGAAGAGGGGAGAATCGTCACATTTGTGGTGCATATGAAACATTTGACGCTGAATATTCTTGGAATATATGCACCGACCCAGAGCAATGCTAGACAACAGAGGGAGTTCTTTGAGAAGTTAGCCGATAGGATAAGGACGATTGACGTAGCTCAACCCTTGATTTTGGCTGGGGATCTAAATGTACACTTGTCAGAAAATGATACGGACAATGTTCGTTATCGAGAGACGCAGGCGAGTACAAAAGTACGTGAAATAATGACGGAATTTGACCTTGCCGATATATGGCGTGAAACCTACCCGGACGTGAAACGTTTCACATGGCGCCGCTGCCAACCGTTTCAGCAGTCCAGAATTGATTATTTACTGGTAAGTAATGTTTTAATCGAAACACAGAAAATTAATAAAATATGTATTGACCCTGGCATTCGTAGCGACCACAGTATTATTAATTTAGAAGTATCGATAGCTGGTAGTAAGCGAGGACCGGGCATCTGGCGGTTGAATTCTAGTATTCTCCAGGAAGAGGATCTGCAACAGCTGATTCGAGGGGAAATCAATTCAGCAAAGAGACGCGAGGGTGAATATACGGCAGTTGAAGATTCGGGGCTGTTGCTGGAGGTTCTATTTGGGAGGGTCCTATCGCTGTGCATAAATAAAAGTAAACAAGTAGCGAGAGAAAAACACGAGCTCGAAAAACGTTTGGAAGATAGGGTGGCTGAATTGGAAAATCGTTTACACACAGCAGTTACTTACCCTGCACTTCAGCTAGAATATAACGCAGCTAAGACAGAACTTGATGACTTCAAAACAAGGGCGGCACAACGTGCAATGCTTTTTTCAAAAGCTAACTTTATGCAAAACGGCGAGAAGCCGACCGCCTACTTTTTTAATATGGAGAAAAAGCGTGCTAAGGATAGAGTCATATACTTGGTAGAAAACAGCGAGCACAATCTGGTTGCTGGTAACAAAGAAATTTTACATGTATGCAAAACATTTTTTGAAAAACTTCATACGTCTTCAAATCCAGTGCAGCGGCATAATCGATTTACAGAGGGAGAGGAAATTCCGCGATTAGATGAGGGAGATCGGGAAATTTGTGAAGGTCCAATCACGCTAAATGAATGTAAGGTAGCTGTAGAAAAAATGAAGCCGAACAAGTCGCCGTCCGTTTCAGGATTCAACAAAGAATTTATACAATTATTTTGGGAAGAAATAGGTGAAATAATTGTTTTGTATGTAAATCAAGCGTTTGTAAATGGCAAGCTATTTGTGACACAACGAAGGGGTGTTTTGACACTTATCCCTAAGAGTGGGGATCAGAAACAACTAAAAAATAAGCGACCTATTTGCCTACTAGACGTTGTTTATAAAATCATAGCGAAGGTGCTGGCGACTAGGCTTAGTTCTGTGATAGATAAAATAATAAGCCATGATCAGACCGGTTTTATCAAACGGCGAAATATCCGTGACAATTTGCGTATTATCCAGGATGCCATTGACTATACAAACAAAGATAGCATATCAGGAAACTAGTAGCATTAGATTTCAAGGCGGCGTTCAATAGTGTCGAACATAGTTTTATTTTTCAAGCTCTGCATAGCTTTGGTTTCGGGGACACATTTATAAAATGGATAAAGCTGCTATATAATGATATGGAACTGTCTGTCTTAAACAATGGCTATACTTCAGAATGGTTTAAGCCAAACAGAGGGATAATGCAGGGGTGTCCAATTTCGGGAATGCTTTTCACGCTAGCAGTGGAATTATTAGCCATACAAATACGGTCTGCGAACGACATAAAAGGTATACCAATCAGCAGCAACGTTTTGCAATTAAGTCAGTATGCTGATGACTGCACAGCATTCGTGAAGGATGCTGAATCCCTGGAGCGGGTGATTTGTATCCTAAAAGAATTCCAGCAGGTGTCTGGGCTTGAGCTTAATGTGCAAAAATCTAAGTTAATGTGGATTGGCACGTTAAAAAACAGAATGGCTAGCATCGGTGGGATACCAGCGGCTAAAAAGATTAAAATATTAGGCATCTGGTTCAGCGCCACGGTTGATTGCAAAAAAGACAACTTGGATCCGTTAGTGAGCAGCATTACAAGCACAATAGGCATGTGGAGCCAACGTCAGTTAAGCATAGAAGGGCGAATAACGATCACAAAAAGTTTGCTTATATCAAAATTAATATATGCAATACCCTGCATTTCGCTGTCAGACACGCAATTAAAACACATACGATCATTGATCATGAGGTATATCTGGAGGGGGAGACCACCAAAAGTGGCAGCAAAAACGATATGTCAAGATATAAAGGATGGAGGATTGGGGGCTATAGATGTGAATCTGCTCTACAAAAGCTTACGAATAGGTTGGATTAAGCATATGCTAAGACAGGACAGACCATGGTCTAAAATAGCACAAGAGAGATGTTTACCTTTCAAAGTGGATGATTTGCTGAAGACTCGATTTAACCGGCTAGATCTTGAAACGTTCAAATTATCCTCATTTTACATCAACATATTAATGGATTATCGCACTGTTAACAAACTACCTGAACCAACGACAGCCTCGCAAATGAGGAGAGAAATGTTATGGTTCAATCCTCATGTTATGTCCGATAATAAGACTATGTATGATAGGGGAATGTATCGAAGTGGGATAAAATACGTGGGTAATTTGGTGGAGAACAGTGGGCAAATGCTAAGTTTTGATCGGTTCAGCCAAGCATTCCCTGAATGTAGGATACATTTTATACGATATTTTAGCGTAGTTAGTGCGATCCCATTGCAATGGAAAAATAATATAAGGGAGTCCAGGGGGAAACCATTAACTCCAGACGAACGGACAAAATGTGTTGAAATAGCGTCTAAAGGGAAAAACGTATCAATTGCTCATCTAAGAACTAGGGACTGGAACCGACTCCAATTAACTACGAGCAAACCTACGGCTTTCTCGAGATGGGAAGCCGATGGGATGACTCCAACCAGCTGGTCCACAGTTATGATTATTCCATACTCCTGCACCAAATCAACACAGCTGCAATCGTTTCAGTTTCAAATAATTCACCGATACATACCGACTAACAAATTCTTGCATATTCGACAGTTGGTAGACAGTCCCTCTTGTCACCGCTGTAAATCGATCGACACGATAACCCATTATTTTTTCTCGTGCGTGGAGGTACGTAGTTTTTGGGAAAAAAATTCAGGTATATTAATTTGAAAATACACCCGCGTCAATTCCAGTGCAATAGGCATAACATAATGTTTGGCTTTCTGCAGGGACCGGCTGTAATTAACCTCCTTATTTTGCTGGCGAAACAATATTTGCATTATCGCAAGCGCCAAAGTCAGTTTATATCATTTGATGCTTACCTGTCATATGTCAATGGTGTGCGCGACGCAGAAAAATTAACTGCCATGATAGAAGAAAAAATGGAAACATTTGCGACGAAGTGGCGACCTTTTGACGGTGACCTTAATGTGTGAGGCGGAGGCTTGGAATGGCGATGTGAGTGATGCAACTTCGAAGAATGTATTTGATAAGTTTGTGTTGCCGCGCGGCGTATGCTTGTTTGTGAGTGAGTGTGTGCTTGTGGTGCGTCTGTTGTGTGAGTATGTGACGTATATCTGTGTCTGTGTTGATGGGGGCAGCACGTCCCACAGGAGGGTGGGTCGTGCTGTCGACAAAAATGTAAATACAATCAACTGAAACTTAAAAAAAAACAAAAAAAACAAACAAAAAACGGATAATTGAATGACAAGGTTAAGAAAAAATATCGGTTACCCTGTCTGCTGGCAATCGGGTTAGCCATTCCTGAAAATTTTCAGTATAGGTATTTCACATAAATTATCACATCACTCGGGTTTTACCAGAAACAGTTGGCCTTCAATATATCAGTAAACATTGCTCACCAAAACAAACATTAAATCTCGGAACCTTGAATTGAGTATTTAATCACATCGAGCCGCAAAAATTGCATTGCTCTGCCTTTTAAGCATTGAAGTCACACATGGCTTGTCCCTACCTAGATATCATTACGTTAATATTACTAATTATATTACGTTAATTCCCTTCAAGCTAGCGCTCCATCTCATTGATATTCCTTCCTCAATCCCTCTTTCAGTCACATTCCGAATTAGAGTATTAGGTAATTCAAACAAGGCTATATTTACAGAAAATGGTGCACCAATAGTTTAAGTTAATTGTCTCGTGAACACAATCTAATTCGTCTTATAGGCAGCAGTTCGAATAGAGCTAGCAAAATTCAGTCAGTCACATCAGTCACATCAGTTCGAACAGTCAACCAGTCAAATAAATCCCATCGGCAACCACCACCAGCATTGGCACAAGCTTCATAATCGGTTGCATTCAAAGCACGAGAGTTATAAAAGACGCAAACATAAACGTCCATACCATATCATAATTTTGATTTACGTTAGAAGTTATAACTAGTCAGGCAAACAATATATGATAATTTTTCAACCATACACATACTCGCGTAGGCATAATTAAGAATATCGTGACTATATGACCAAGCAAATGCCCAAATGGCAGGGGAGTTAAAAGATAAAAAAAGAAGAAAAAACGGCCGAGACACTGCAAATTAAATTTTAATGGTATTCAGATGCACAAACAAATTAACTGAGCGTGGGATATCAGGAGGGTATAAGGATTTTGCAGACTTTCCGACCTTATTTGATGATGCACGTTCTTTTTCCAGTATCCAGTATGAATTTACAGAGCTAAAAACAACAGCAAATCGTGAAGGCCATCACCGACATAACTATCTTGGGTCTGCCTTTCCAACCTGACTTGTGATGGTCCTTGACACGGCTTCTCTGAGACTGAGGCTCGCGGCGAGGAGCCGCGGCCCCAGCCTGCTTCCGTCCCTGCTCACTGCCAAATCCCGTCTCCTCTGAGACTGAGGCTCGCGGCGAGGAGCCGCGGCCCCAGCCTGCTTCCGTCCCTGCTCACTGCCAAATCCCGTCTCCTCTGAGACTGAGGCTCGCGGCGAGGAGCCGCGGCCCCAGCCTGCTTCCGTCTCTGCTCACTGCCGAATCCTGTCTCTCCTCCCTCCGTCACCGCTCACTCCCGTTTTTCGTCTCGTCCCCCGTCTCTCGTCTTCCAGCCTGACCCGGTCCAGCGGCCGGTGGATGCTAGCGGCGGCTAGAAGTCGACTCCGCCGCCCCGGGCCATTGCTTGCTGCCTCCTTATTGGTCCTTCTGACCATCCTGCGTAGCTGCAGCTGCCGGAGGGCGGCTGCAGCCGCCGGAACTGGCTGCAGCGGTCCCGGTGGGCGCCTGCGGCGGCCTTTGCCCGGCGCCCGCTGACGTGATTTAGGTTAGATCCTGCGTAGAGGCTTCTGCCGAACGCCGTACGTGACGCGGCCCGCTGGCCGGCGCTCACGTGTAATGGTGTCGCTGGGTCGTGACAACAGCGTCGTTTCATGGGCCGGGTGTGCCCCTAACAACGACACCCCGCCGGTGTCCGGCTTTTGACGAGGGTGTTTGTCGTCTGCATGGGTGGCTTCAGCCGGCGTTGCGCTGTCAGAAGGTTCTGGTGTCCCCACGGCCACCGTTATTTCCATGTTCAATTTGGAAATATATAGCTTTTGCAAAGTTTATCTTCTTGTACTTATACTTGTACACCGCTTTGTTTGTTTTGGGTGTAATGTTAAAATGTGGCTCGCTACAGTAAACTATTCACTTAATAACTGCAGAATTGCTTCTCAAATGTGTCCTCTACAATTGCTGTTTGCTGGATACCCATTCCTCGTCTTTATTAACAACGTTTTTCAGATGATAAAGATACCTACTTAATTCCATTGCATACGTAATGCATACACGTAGTCAAGTCTCCGAAAGTGGGATTCTGTTGCAGGTCTCGGGTGTGTCCCGACAGAAGGTGCGGCCTGTCATGCAGCTGATACGCTGCACCACGGCTGCCTGTCTGTAGCGGTACTTCCACGATCACCAGGAAGAGGCCCGCGTTGTTTTGCTCTTTGACGGAGCATGCAACGTGCTGAACAGCATCCATCCCGGAGACAGCAAGCCGCTGCATCGAGGCTACAAGTGACCGTGGAGCAGGTGGCAGTGCTGGACGAAGCTCTCCAGGAGCTGCTAGCCATGCGCTTTGAGTCTGCGGCACACCTCTACCCCTTCCAAAAGGGTATGTTGGTGACCATCTGCTCCATTCGCGGCCTGCTGGGCGACATGCATGCGCTGTTCGGGGACGGCACCTACCTGCTGACCCGGCGCCTGACCCAGGATCAGCTGGGAGGATTTTTCGGCATGGTTCGGGAGAAGGAGCGGCTCCAACTCCAACTCCAACCCCGTGGACGCCATCGCTACGCTGCGTCTGCTGACCCTGCTGTTTGGCCTCAACAGCGGTGTGAGCCCGCTAGCCAAGCCAGGAGCTGCGAGCCCAGGAGACACCCATGTCGAGCCGGAGGGCGTACCCAACGAAGAGGAGCAGCTCAGGGAGCTGGGTGAAGCGGCAGGAGACAATGTCCCGCCGGAGGTGGCCGAAGAGATGTGCTGGTTCAGCACGTTGCCTGCCGATTCCGACGAGCCGCGCACCGTGGACGACCGGGACGAAGACGTGGGCGATGACCAGGACGGAGAAGATGTGGGAGCTCTCCTCCAACAGTACGATGAGCAATGTAGGCCAACGACCAGCGGCTTGGTCGGCCCTCAGTCTGGAGGAGCCGACAATGTCAATGAGACTGGTGTGCCTGCCACGGACAGCGCCATGGTCTACGTGTGGCTTCGTTGCACACAAGGCGGCGGACCGATCCCTGGGCGCTCCGTCTTCCCAGACTGATGAAGGGTCGGTGCAGGCGTTGTGGGTCAGACTTCGCAGTCTGGGCGGCCTCTCGGTGCCGACGGAGGCCTTCTACGAGGATTTCCGGTGGATGGAGGCGGCGTTCTGCATCCATCACGCCATAGAGCCGAACCAGCTGAGCAGAAAGCCAAGGACTGTGACCACGAACTTTGTGGCAGTTCTTCAGGCCAAGTTCTCCACCTTCTGCTGCTCTGAGTGAAGGCCTTCGCCCTTCGTCCGGACTTTCATACGCATGAAGTCTGTGAATGAAGCCAGACGGGTAGAGTCCCTGGCAAAGAGGGCGGCCAGGAAGCGCAAGCAGTGTGTGCTGTGCAGACAGGGAAACAGACACGTGTGCATGCTGTGTTACTCATTGTCGCTTCGTATGCTTGTGTTACTCTTCTTGATTTATCTGACTTGTTGAGACAGGGTGTCTAAATGCAGTGAGTTGGGTGTCAATGATGTCAAATTGAATTTATGCTGTTAAACCTGATCCTTTCAAGTACTGCCACAGGATAGTAGCTGCTTCTCCGTTGACCCCTTCGCAGATCCCGACCTGTACGCCCGATTTGTATTGCCCGGGGCAGGTAGATACCAGCTTAGCATCGTCCTCTGCTCAATCTTGATTGGTTGGTTTTGAAAGAGGGGAGGAGCCACATAACAAGGAAGCCTATCCAGGGCATCTAGAAGCATTATGTAATCCCAGTAAGACGCCTTATTCGGTGAGGAACGAGCGAGGCCATGCAGATCATGTTGCAATGAAAATCTTCGTCGTTTTATCATAATGTACCACGTGAAATGAATGTAGCCCTGGAATGACCAAAGTTGGCATGTTTGTTTTGCTATTGAATGTGGTAAATACATTTGTTTTTGTTTTTACAAAATTTGACAAATGTATTGTTCACCTCGTTCAAATTTGCATATTGAACATTTTTATTTTTGCTAAACGTTATTTGGAACATCATTAACACAATTAATCAAAGACGTTTTAACGTAATGCTCATTATACACGGCAAATAATCATTCAGATCTCAAATATATTTCCAACCACGGGCTTCTATCAGTATACTAACTGCCTTAGTAGGAGACACAATAGATGTCAGTAGTCAGTAGTCGGTAGTCTTAGTCAGTAGACTCAGTAGAAGAGAAGATTATTCTTCTTTTTAATTATTTATCTTTGTCGTCAGTCAGTGAATACTGATGAATGCCCTTGATTGAAAATAGGTTGTATACATTTTTCATTGTTGTTGTATATGGCGAATATTATATTAACCCTCGCCCTACGGGAGCTTTTTTCACCATCGCCCTACAGGTGGGGGGGGGGGGGGGCTGACAGGCCCCTCTGTTAACTTCCAAACCAAGCAACATAGAGCAATGCGGTAAGAACCAGCGTGCTTCCTGTCATGAGAGGAATCTAACAGTATGGGATTTTTAGAGTTCAGGTCCACGGGAGAATTTCCAGGTCAAGTGAATGACTTCGGATTTACCACGTCCAAAACAGCGATTTTGCTCTTCAGAAAACCTCGAAATTAGAAATTGATAAATGTAAATAAAAAGGCTTGTTTCTAGACCAGTTTTGGCAACGAAATACAGAAAATGTAATTATGTAATTATATGTTCGTATCTTGTCAAAAAAAGTATAAAAAGTTATTACAAAATGACGTCATCAGTTTCTTACACTTAGGGAGCCATCACTCAGTCAAAAATGCAGATATTTCTTTTAAATTTGGTATGGGTATTGTCGATGCTCAGTTCTCTCACATATATTCCGGTATTCCTAACATTTTTGAAAATTTTGATTTTGTTGGGATTTTTCTAAAAACAATCATTTGTTTCTATTTTGGGGGTCAAAAACCCAACATTTTGCAAATCCGAGATTGCCATTTTAAAGAGAATGACATTTTGTATCTTTGGTGAATTTCGTTTGCAATTTCCTTTAAAACTCGGTTGTCTACCATTTTTCAAATATTTATCGTTTTTCCACCAACATGACGTTATGCAAACATGATAATTTCCCAAACTACTTAACTAATTTCAATTAATTTTTACACGCTTAGGTATAATTGTTATCAACTCAGCTACCGAAAGTTTCAGTAAGATGCGCTGCATGTATAAAAAGTTATTCAAGAAAAACCTCAGGGGGGCTGTCAGCCCCCCGTATAGGGCGAGGGTTAAACTGATTTGGAAAAATTATGGAATATTTACCAAGTAGTTGGCATCCTATTCATGTATTCAGTTAACAATACCTGTTAATGTAAACCAGTCACTTTTGTCAAATCGCAGTGAATAATGTGAAAATAAAGGGGATCCTTACCTGAAAATGTTGAATATGGCATTGGTTTGGCTAAATTATTAAGAGTTTCAGTATATATTGCTAAAGTGGCACAAATTTTGAAATCGGGCATATTGTTTTGACATGGTGTGCGTCAAAAGAAAAAAAAAGTAAATTTAAGAAGCTCGGAACTTATGTTAAAATAATGATTTATGAAATTATTAGCCCGCGCACTGCAGGGGCTTTGCGCCGAACACGAACTGCAGGGGGGTTGATTTCCGCCCCACCCCCTGAGATCTCAAAAACTACACTACGTAGCGAGAAGCGGAAAACGAAATTTGATAGCTTGATACATGTTTTATCGAAAATATTTCAGTATTGTTTTAGGTCAAGTCAAAATTGAGGTCACCAGATGTCATCAAAGGTCAAATGTTCCAGTTTTTCCTGCTTTAGGACATCGCTCCAGAAATTCCCATATATCTCAGAAACTATGCTAGTTAGAAACAAACGGAAAAAAGCAAACGCCAGGCAGTGAAATTTGCAATCGCTGAGGTGTCCTCCAATTTGATCTCAGTTAACATTTGAGGCTCCAGAGATCAAAAAAGGAGAAAAAATGAAGTTTTTTGCTAAATCGTTTTTCGTTATTAACTTTGTATGTAATCAAGATAACCGAAAACAGTTTACGTCAGTGTTTATTTTGCCAAGGCTCTTTGAATGATATACATGGTGACCTTGTTAAGTTAACTTAAAATGTATACCTCAGATCAAGGTCAAGTGGTGACCCAAGTAGGGCATGTTGCATATGGGAAGACGTGCCTTGACGATACAAACACATTGATTTCTGTTTTACTTCTCAATCTTCATTATGTCGGGAGTTATTGACAAAAAAGTGATGGTGACCTCGCATGACCTTAAATGACCCAATAGGGGTCACTAAACAAAACTTACACTTTGGGTTTGCATGTTATTGGATATTCTTGATGAATCGTGGTTTGGGACACTCGGGATTAAAGGAAATAGTTCACCTTGGAAATGTTTTACCAAACACGATTTTATTATATTTTTTAATACAATTTCTTTTTATGTTGTCAAAAATGGCCTTATATCGCGCCGATTCAGGCCAGAAGGCCGTAAATTTGTATTGTTTATCAAAACTATATGCATACTCTCTGAGTCAGAGTCCTGACGTCACGCGAATGTAAAAAATGGTTCAGCCAATCAGATTTGAAAGTAGTCGCGTAAGGATAGACTCGTATTGGAGATGTGCCAACCGGCGGCCGGCGGTTCGCTTGCTAGCACTAGCTGCAAGCTGATTGGCTGATGGTATAGCCTCTGCCCGGGCTAGAACCAGTACAACATTCTTTAGCCAGCACCGCATTCCTTCGCCAAAAATAATACATATATTCCGCTGGAGAGTCTTTTCAGTCAAGAAAACTTGCAGATACGGGTTTCCCAACACGGGCTACAAAACTGCTATCTCAGTTTAAAACTAATGTTGAAGGTGAACTATTTACTTTAAACATTTTGGACCAGCGGTATGGGAAATACTTTTCTGAACTTCGCTGTGTCATGACTGCCAGTCTCGGTGTCAAAACTAATTTGGCACTTGACCTTCGGTCACGTGCCAAATCACACATCGACTGACAGTAATTTCCCAGCATCGTACAGAAATACATATTACCACCCCTGCTCAGTTCATAGGACATGTTGAAGGTGACCTATTCCCTGCAATGTGTATTGCATTACTTTCTGCTTTGTGATTCTAGCATTATATTTATCAGTATTATCAATATAGCCAAAAGTCAGCTGAGTAATTTTCTAAAATGTTAGACTTCATCAATGCCATTCATTTTCAAATTTTGGACAATTATTCATGTTTATCCGGTATTGTTCCGCTCCCTTTTTTACAAACTGCAACATTTGCATTGCTGGTGGGCCCATGATCATCAAGAATATCCTATAATAACATGATCCAGAAGTAATTGGACTATTACCATGCATATCCTTAGCATTTGTATATTTCCCCATTTACTTATTATGGGGAGGTTACGAAATTGACCTGACCTTAGGTCACCGATATCAAAATTCCGAGATAAACGAATTGTAAGTACGTATGCCATCATGACATCCTGTAAGTTTCAAACTGATCGGTGAAAAACTCTAGCTTTGGCACAACTACAAACATTTTTGGAGGTGGGGTCACTTGACCTAGTCTGGTGACCTGACCTGAGATGACCCTAGGTAATTTTTTTTTCTCAAAGTGTGCGCAATTGATGTCCTGACAGGCGTGCGAAACCCGGCGTCGCTGCGCGCCGCCGTTTTTTCGCTATCTTTGAAAAACCTGAGGGGGGGGGGGGGGGGGGGCGGAAATCCCCTGCAGTGCGCGGGTTAACCCCGCGGCGCTGGGGTCTCCATCCGAACGTGCGGTGCTGGGGGGGTAAATTTTACTCCCCCTCGTATCTTCCGAACCAATAACCCCAGCGAAACGCGCAAGGCGGCGATCGGAAGCTTTCAGTGAGAAGAATCTAACGCATGCCCGAAATTATTAACATAAGGTCACATGTCAGGTCACGGTCAGGTCAAGTGTAAAAATTTCAGTATTTGGGTTTTTGGGCTATACTTTCCATCCAAAGCCTTGTATTGCAACCATTATCTCACAAAGTGCTCCCAAATGTATAATGCATCTCCCGCATAAGTAAAAGTGAAATTTTAAGCAAAGGTCAAGGTCAAAGTCAGGTCACAAAAGGGCAAAGGTCTACGAAAGCCATGCGACACATGTTGTATGGGTTATTTTACACGTATAATTCGATATAAGCAGCCATTTTCACAGCCTGACACCATATAATCGCCCTCAGGTCAAGGTCAGGTCACAAATAAGGTCAAAATTTGAAATTGATTAATCTAAATAAACATTGCATGTTTCTAGACTAGTTTTGTCTTTGAAATACAGTGGTAGCATTTATTTGTCTGTATCTGGTCAGTAAAAGCCAAAAAAAAAACACAATTTAAAAAATGACGTCATGAGTTACTTATTCTTAGAGAGCCATGAGTCAGTCAAAAATAAAGAAATTGCTTTGCAATTTGGTATGAACATCGTTCATACTCGGCTCTCTATTATATCTTCCGGTTTTTTGCAAATTTTCAAACAAAAAACTTTTGTGGAAATTCTTCCCCAAAAATCATTTTTTTTGCATTTTTGGGGGTCAAAAACCCAATTTTTTGAAAATCTGAGATAGCCATGTTAAAGACAATGTTATTTCATTTCTTTTGACACCTTTTATTTGCGATTTGCATCAACACACTATTTTCTACGATTTTGCAGACATTTAACGTTTTTTCACCAAAAATGACATGACATGACGTCGCTAAAACGTCATTAACTGCTCAAAATTTTCACGAATTTCAAAAAAATTATAACACAAGATGTATAATTTATGCACCATAAGGTATCGCAAGTTTCACTTTGATATCTGTCATAGTTTTCAAGTTATGGAGAAAATCCGGGGGGGGGGGGTAAAATTTACCCCCAGCGCCGCGCGGGTTAAGTACAAACGAAGTGATTACCTCATCATTGCTGCATTGTCGGTGGCGAAGGGTTCGCTCGCTGGTCCAGTAACGCTACTTCTAACGCATGCTTCCATATGAAGCTTCGACACAGCGCTGCGCTTTTTGACACAGTGCTGAATGACAGGATAAATCATCATCTAGGTTGGGCAGGAGAGTCATTACAACCAAACAGATGCCGCAAGTGATTTCTCGACATGGGTCTCAAAACTTCTATCCGAGTTAAACATCCCATTATGAAAGTGGGTGGTTTCCTTTAACCACTGCTTCTTGCACTCATTGTCATGATAATTACACATTAGTAATATGCAATTTGTAACTTCGGAGTCTGGCGATAAAACATTGGGTAGGCACTTATCTTCCGTTGCAATGTTTTCGCCGCTACCTATTGTCGGAGAGGCTTCACAATCTCCCTAGAAACCAGTCAAATTACAAACCTGTGTGTGGTTTGCAATCATCCCTCTTGAAGTGTTTACTCCCCAGCTTCCATCGAGCCGACTGCCCGCCGACTCGGGTGCCCGGCTAGCAGCAGCTCGTCATCCTGCATCATTCCCCTCAGCGCTAGAAGTCGGGGCGGGCTGGGTCGTCCTGTCCGGGCCCGCTCGCTCTCTCTCTGCACGGGTCGTGTCGCCGTCAGTCGCCCCCGGCCGACTCAGAGCCATTCGATGTGTCACCGACAACGTGACCGGCAATGTGACCGGCAACGTGACCGGCTTCTCCGGGAGCCGGCGAACACGTTATATCGGGGGCGGAGGCGGCGGCGGCGGCGGCGCGCGCCGTCCGCGTGCGGTCCGATGACGTACAGCGCCCGCAGGATGACGCACGGCGTTATAGTGCCCTGGGTGCAGCGCCGGTGGCGTGCCAGTGCGGAGTACGAGTCGGCGGCGGTTGGTTGTCCTGGAGAACTTTACGCCCATGACCTCTCCAGTGTGGTGGTGTGCGCGGCAGCCGGTCATCAGTGGCGCTGGCGAGGGCCGGACGGAGCAGCAGATGGCGCCGGGCACGCTGGTGAGTGTCGACCAACACTGGCACCGACACTCACCGTCCAGCTGGCCACGGCAGATAGACGCGTCGAACCTCTGAACTCCGGAATTTCTGATCATATTTGAGTGTTAGCAGTGCGTGAAAATGCCGGCATGAGTCCACCAGCACTGCAAATTTGCAGTTTGTAAAAAAAGGAGCGGAACAATACCGAGATAAACATGAATAATTGTCCAAAATTTGCAAATGAATGGCATTGATGTAGTCTAACATTTTAGAAAATACTCAGCTGACTTTTTGCCATATGGATAATACTGATAAATATAATGCTATAATCACAAAGCAGAAAGTAATGCAATACACATTGTAGGGAATAGGTCACCTTCAACATGTCCTATGAACTGAGCAGGGGTGGTAATATGTGTTTCTGAACGATGCTGGGAAATGACTGTCAGTCGAATGCAAGTGTGATTTAGCACGTGACCGAAGGTCAAGTGCCAAATTATTTTTGACACCGAGACTGGGAGTCATGACACAGCGAAGTTCAGAAAAGTATTTCCCATACCGCTGGTCCAAAATGTTTAAAGGAAATAGTTCACCTTCAACATTAGTTTTAAACTGAGATAGCTGTTTTGTAGCCCGTGTTGGGAAACCCATATCTGCAAGTTTTCTTGACTGAAAAGACTCTCCAGCGGAATATGTGTATTTTTTTTGGCGAAGGAATGCGGTGCTGGCGAAAGAATGTTGTACTGGTTCTAGATGGAGCAGAGGCTATACCATCAGCCAATCAGCTTGCAGCTAGTGTTAGCAAGCGAACCGCCGGCCACCGGTTGGCACATCTCCAATGCGAGTCTATCCTTACGCGACTACTTTCGAATCTGATTGGCTGAACCATTTTTTACATTCGCGTGACGTCAGGACTCTGACTCAGAGAGTATGCATGTACTTGTGATAAACAATACAAATTTACAGCCTTCTGGCCTGAATCGGCGCGATATAAGGCCATTTCTGACAACATAAAACAATTGTATTAAAAATATAATCAAATCGTGTTTGGTAAAAAAATTCCAAGGTGAACTATTTCCTTTAATCCCGAGTGTCCCAAACCACGATTTACCTTTGTCTATAGGTGATTTTTTTTACGTCTAGCTGAAATTGAGGGGAAATAAAAATGTTTGCATTTTAAAAATTGTTTATTCTAAAGTGTAATTTGATCTGAAGAGGATCTGCTAAATGAATGAGCTTCTATCGCGCAGAAAACTATTATTCCTGCTCTGCATTCCTGCACGGTAGAATAGGACATTTAACATGCAAACCCAAAATGAACGGTATGAAAATATATAATACTGCATAAGGCCGACGTAAATACATTTTCAAGACCGAGGTGCTTTCTTGATTTTTGAACGAGGCCGAAACCTGTTTTTCCTACATCCCCAGGGAGTCTGGCATTGGTGGATCCAGAACGGTGGTTGGGGGAGGGGACACGGGTGGTTGGGGAGGGGGAAAATTCAAAAAGGTCTCACAATTCTGCAAACTCATCGGATTTCGCTAACTTATGCATTGATAGCTGATTTAAAACAAACCTTCCTTAGTAAAGGTTGTTTAGATGTTCTTCTACATCAGAAAATGAGTTCCTTTTGCTCCGATTTCAGGCGTTTTTTTTGGGGGGGGGAGGGCATGACCACTAAACCCTCCCCCCTGGATCCGCTAGTGGAGTCTGGGCAACATCCATAGGATTTATAGGGATCATGCCGATACGCTTTACTGCCCGTCTTACCTTATCCCTTTCTATCCGCAAGAGGAACCTAACCCTAATGTCCAACCCGTCAACCGTGGAGCTCCGCCGGATCTGTATCCTCGGCAGTCCATAACCTGGAGCTCCGCCGGACCTGTAGCCTCGGTCCAGCCCACAGCATGGAGCTCCGCCGGACCTGTAACCTGGGCCGGCCCACAACCCCTGGAGCTCCGCCGGACCTGTAACCTCGGTCCGGCCATAACCTGGAGCTCCGCCGGACCTGTAACCTCGGTCCGGCCCACAACCCCTGGAGCTCCGCCGGACCTGTAACCTCGGTCCGGCCCACAACCCTTGGGGTTCTGCCGGACCTGTAACCTCGGTCCGGTCCACAACCCCAGGAGCTCCGCCGGACCTGTAACCTGGGTCCGGTTCACAACCCCTGGAGCTCCGCCGAACCTGTAACCTCGGTCCGGCCATAACCTGGAGCTCCGCCGGACCTGTAACCTGGGCCGGCCATAACCTGGAGCTCCGCCGGACCTGTAACCTCGGTCCGGCCCACAACCCCTGGAGCTCCGCCGGACCTGTAACCTCGGTCCGGCCATAACCTGGAGCTCCGCCGGACCTGTAACCTGGGCCGGCCATAACCTGGAGCTCCGCCGGACCTGTAACCTGGGCCGGCCATAACCTGGAGCTCCGCCGGACCTGTAACCTCGGTCCGGCCATAACCTGGAGCTCCGCCGGACCTGTAACCTGGGCCGGCCATAACCTGGAGCTCCGCCGGACCTGTAACCTGGGCCGGCCATAACCTGGAGCTCCGCCGGACCTGTAACCTGGGCCGGCCATAACCTGGAGCTCCGCCGGACCTATAACCTCGGTCCGGCCATAACCTGGAGCTCCGCCGGACCTGTAACCTGGGCCGGCCATAACCTGGAGCTCCGCCGGACCTGTAACCTGGGCCGGCCATAACCTGGAGCTCCGCCGGACCTGTAACCTCGGTCCGGCCATAACCTGGAGCTCCGCCGGACCTGTAACCTGGGCCGACCATAACCTGGAGCTCCGCCGGACCTGTAACCTGGGCCGGCCATAACCTGGAGCTCCGCCGGACCTGTAACCTCGGTCCGGCCCACAACCCCAGGAGCTCCGCCGGACCTGTAACCTGGGCCGGCCATAACCTGGAGCTCCGCCGGACCTGTAACCTGGGCCGGCCATAACCTGGAGCTCCGCCGGACCTGTAACCTCGGTCCGGCCCACAACCCCAGGAGCTCCGCCGGACCTGTAACCTGGGCCGGCCATAACCTGGAGCTCCGCCGGACCTGTAACCTGGGCCGGCCATAACCTGGAGCTCCGCCGGACCTGTAACCTCGGTCCGGCCCACAACCCCAGGAGCTCCGCCGGACCTGTAACCTCGGTTACAGGTCCGGCGGAGCTCAATCGGCGGCGGAGCATGTATCAAGGCTCGAAAAGCCGACAATGCTCGAGAATCCGACAAAGCTTGAGAAGCCTACAAGGCTTGAGAAGTTGGCAAGGCTTCACAAGCCGACAAGGCTTGACAAGCGACTGAGTTAGGTCTACACTACTCTAAAGTTCAGTGCCAACATAGACTGATTGGAATGGTGAGTATAGCGCCATCATGGTCAAGTGTGTATCTAGCTGGTAAATATATTTATTTTAGGAAAAACACATAAATAACTCTGATTTTTACTTCTAATGTTTTTCTTGTAAAATATTTTCCTTATTTCCATTATATTGCTATAGAACCAATCAAGCAAGAATTTCCATTGAACTAATATATGAATCACCTAGTCTGTGTAAACAAATCAGTTACATGATCCATGATTTATCAGGTCAGCAAGAACATAGGTTAAGGTAGATACTTTATACTTACCCGAAAATCGTTGTGCTCAACTCAGGCAATACTCACTGAAAACAAAACACTACGAAGATGCCTTAATTTCAATGGTTTGGTTCGTTTTGTATTTAAGTCCCAGAATTGTCTAAAAATATTGTGGCAATCATTGTCAGCCTAATGGTTTTCTTTACAGCTCTATTTAGCTCAATATAACGTCATCATCCTAAACAAAAACTAAATTTTATGAACTTAAGTGAAGTTTTCGAGATAAAAAAATATCACCATCGTTGTAAGCAGCACTTGTTACTTACTTCATATATTTAACTGCAACCGGCGTATATTGGACAACTTCAGAAAGGTGAAACATTCCCTTTAAGTTTATAGCGAGTATTGTGAGCCTTGTCTCACACCTTCATTTGATAAAGTGACGAGTGGCGTATCCAAAGGAAGGCACTGGGGGTATGGCCCCCTGAGCAAAACAAATTTACACTAGATACAATGAGATTCTCTGACGACCCGAACCCCCCCCCCCCCCTCGGTGAACAACATATGGCTGAGGATCGAAACTTGTTTCTACCACCCGACCGACGTGCCCCCCCCTCCCCGCTTGATAAAAATAATGGCTACGTGCTTGCGTGTGACACTTTCTTTGTGTTGTCCGAAAGTTTGTGACATACCGAAAGGTTTTTGCACCTCTGGTTTGACCCGAGATTAATTCCGTGCGCCAAATTCAACCGATCACCTGTTAGGTAAAGGCAGCGTTCCTTTGTGTCCGTATATTCCGTACCCCACGTCTGTTCAGCTCCGGCGCCAGGTCACAATTACCCGCCGCCCCGGCTCTCGCTCCGGCCCCGGGCGCCACCGGTCGTCACCGGTCGCAGGGGCGCGCCCAGCTGGAGGCGGACCCGGCTGCTCGCATAGGCGCGCCCAGCAGGAGGCGTGGCAAAGGCGCTGCACATACAGCTTGGATTCACGCGCCACACACACACCTCGTCCCAACATAAAATGGATGACCTCAGGTCATCACGAAACCAACACACGTACAAGTGTCCTATAATCTCCGTGGACGCGAACGAGAACATCAACAGGGAGGTGTACGAGCGTCTGTTGAACACATAGCTCATCCCCTGGATCAAGGACACCTACCTGGATGGAAACTCTGTGTTCCAGCAGGACGGGGCACCCGCACATAACGCCGTCATCGAGCAAAAGCTGGCGGATGAGCTCGGAGGAGAGACACATTTATGGCGCAAGAAGATGTGGCCACCCCAGTCACCCGATCTGAACCCGCTCGACTACAGCATCTGGAGCGTTTTCCAGGAGCATGTTCAGGCGATATTCCATCCCAACCTGGAGTCTATCAAGGCTCACATCGTGGAGGCCTGGGATGGGATAGAGGAAGCCTACATCACCAACACCTGCTGCTCCTTCCGAGGCCGTCATCGAGGCTAGCGGCGACTACATCGAGACATAGACTTGAAATGTCCCTAAGTTGTTGTGTGTAACTGCATTTTGGATAGAAATCCGAAAATATGAGTTCTGTACATGTGTTTGTGAAAATGCTGGAAGCGGCCAGGACTTAATGCGCACTCTGTATGCTCTTATTAGCAAATATTGCAACATATCGTGATATAAGTCAATGTCAATGCAGTAGCTACAAATCGCAGCGAAACCATAATCACAGGTGAAATTCTCAGTTATGTCACCAAAATTATTTCATCATGGGTGCGTTTGAAATGCGATACTCGGCACAATATTACATAGAACATGGCAAACCCGGGAATAAACACCGCCAAACGCATGCGTAGTCTTTCGTACGAAGGCCTTCGTACTAGCCTGGACACGCTCGGACACGCTCGGAGCCCGGACACGCTCAGCGCTGGTTGCCGACTCAACCCGGCTGCCCGCCATCCGGTCAGACAGGTACCATGTGACATGTCAGCCGGACAGCCAATCAGAGAGTCGGTGCTGATCGGCGCATTCCACCGCCCACGAGGCACTCCGCGCCCGGAAACGTTGAGCGACATGCGATACAAAAATGACGACTTCCAAAGGCGCAGGAAGGTGCTGCAAAAATAGCAGTGGTTCGATCAAAAATTGTCGATGTCAACTAAAGATCATGTTTGCAACATGGGCACTAGTGGGCATTTTGATATCGGCACTTGCAAAAATATAGTAAGAAAAAATCCGTGGTCATTTTTGACACCTCTCATAAAATGCCTAATAAATAATGCAAAATGCATTCTTGGAAAGGCTAACATCAATTTTCACATAGAGCATGACTTACTTCTTATGAACGAATACATAATAACTCGTTCAGTATTGCAATTTGTATATTATTTCACTTTGAGCTTTGAACAAAAAATACAGCACATGATGCCGGTTCCGCTTCTCCATTCAAAGTTTCGTGTGCAAGCTCACCTATACGAAAAGCGATTCATGCTGGCGGATATATATTGTAATTTTTTTATTCCATTTACAATTTTGTATCTAACTACAACCATTTTTTGAATCCAGAAGAAAGTCACAAAAATGACTTATGTCACGCTAAATGCCGCTGCCCGCCCATTGTGCACGGTTGAGTTGGCATGGCCATGACCATGACCATGACAACTCAACCAGTTGAGTTGGCATGGAATGACCCATTATATATAATATGCATGTGCTTGGTGAGTGTTATATGTTGAACGAACTCTATTTTCCCTTGCAGGGAAGCTTGGTGACCCCGATGGCCAAACCACCGCCTCCGGTAAGTCGAAGGCTTTCCCTTTCCTCCGGTAAGGGAAAGTCAAGCCCGACCCGTTCTCTTACTTATTTATTTCTTATTTCGTTTTTATTGCGCACCAATAATCGTAGTCCCGATGTTTTTTTCCCCTAAAATTTGTACTGCATTTGTATCGGTATCCCGGTATATACTACGTTTACCTTGGCGTCTCTTTCGAGACACGAGCGGTGTTTTTCCAGTTTCAAGAAAACACATCATGTAAAGTCCAGTATTTTAAATCAATACAGAGCTGGCTTTGAAGCCGTTAGACACGACACTTGAAAGAAACACAGACTCCTTTCATCAGAACCCAGCTCAGATTTCCTGGATGAAGCTCTTCTGCCGAGCGACAAACAGCTAGTGTTTGAAGTCTTAGTCCACGACTCCTCCTGGACCACGGATGACGGCATGCATGTATCGATGTCCAGATTGGAGTTATGGCTTGAACATCGCCACAAGTTGGCCTGTTTACTAGCGTCCGGCACTGCTCGATCGCATTGCCTTGGGGTCAAAATAAGAGAGGATGGAATGACACCACTTGACACCGAAGTCAAACAATACACTAATGCCGTCGCCATAACTGGCGCCTCCTATGGTGTATGATACATACACCTTTGGCTCCACATATATGACAGAAATGAATGGTACAGACCGCCGAGACAGTCCCATGTTTGGACCCCTTTGGGGGCGTAGACTGAAGCCCCTCGGTGTCACCGATACAATCGGTACTCAGGCGTGGTGTCTTGTACAATACCTCCAAATATGGAGTCTGTGGCACCATCCGTTTGACTTGTGAAGCCTCTTGAATGATTGTTGCCTAAATTTGACTGTTGGCACTTCGAACGTGCCAAGTGCCATGTGCCAACCCGAGCGATGCAGCGCTGGAAAGCACTCTTGAGGTCCATCGGTACACCAAATTTGGCCTTGATAGCTCAATAATCACAGGCAGTAGACGACCATATGTCCAGGGGGTTTTACCCCCTGGTGGGTTTATTTTCCCCGCTCGGGGCGGCGGCCCCAATGGATACCCGGGCGCTGTACCGCGCACGTGACCTGCAAGTATCAAGTCTGTGTCACCAACCGTCTGACCTGTGGACAGATGCGTAGCCAGGGGGTGCAAATGGTGCTCCTGCACCCGGGAGATTGTGCCGGGCCCCTATGCCCGGCTGCAACCACACGGCCTGGCGGCCGTCATTTCATGTTGTTGTAAAATACCGTGAGAGAAACAGATCCAAAGCCCTATCACACAATACAAGGACCATCCCAGTCTGTCAGAGAGCCCTATGGTAAAGAGGAAGCACCCTTGCGAGGGCCCTCTCAGGCCTGGAATGGGCCCTCTCAGACCTGGCATGGATCCCTATCCAGGGACGTAGCCAAGGGGGAGGACGAGGCAATTGCCCCACTCCCCCCTGAATGTCCGTACGTGCCCCTTTGGTCGAAAAAATGGAATTATTTTTCGATTTTGTAAAGGATTAAAAAAAAAAATATATGCCCCTCTAAAGATATAGTGGGCCGAATCCTTTTATTTTTTTGTTTGTAGTTTTTTTGTTTATTTTTGTTTGCCTGATGGTATCTTATGCCCCGTGAACAAAAATAGCACCCCCTGGAGTGAATCCTGGCTACGCTACTGCCTGTGGAGCACGGAATTTAATTTAGAAGGCGCCCACTTTTTGGCTCATGCCACTCTGCGACTGGCACCAACTTGTGTCCCCCGAATCGGTGCATCGAACGGCGCCACTGCGCCGAACTCCGTCCAGCCGTTTGGGCTCCAGAGGCGAAAATGTTTGGAAACGCACACAAACAGGTCGGCCCAACTTTGGCCGAGCATCCTCCCATGGGGAAATCTTCGACGCTGAAGCCGTGCAATGCTAACGCGTAACACTCCTAGTGCCTTCAGCCGTCTCTGATTTTGGATGATGGATGGTAAAAAGGTCTTATTTGTCTCCGTCTTCTTGTTCTGCAGTTTGTTTTCACGGAAGTTACGTCACTTCAGTCACCGTCTCAGGCACCCACCGTGCTTGTCATCGTCTCATCTGACTGTTCCAAGATCATGTTGTGCAGCAGAGGATGTGAAGTGACTCGTTCCAGATTTGATAGGCAGAGTGTCTTGCTCTAAGCTTGTTCCTGGAGACTACAGAGACCTACCCTTTCCATACCTCCTGTGCACTTGAGAGCTCGTCTTCCTAGGCTGTTCCAGCCGTGACAATGACATATTGCCTAGTGACCGACGACATCTTTCCGACTGGTCAACGTCATGGTAAATTCTTCATAATTATATATTACATCCAAACAATGACAGATTTCCGAATGACCAATGACAGATTTCCGACTGACCAATGACAGATTTCCGAATGACCAATGACAGATTTCCGAATGACCAATGACAGCTTGGCGACTGATCAATAGCATATTACCGACTGTGTATACAGCCTGTTGGTTTACCAATAACAGATCGTTGACTTACCAATGCCGGATAAGCGACTGACCAATGACAGATTGCTACTGACGAAGGATTAATTACCGACTGACCAAGGATGGATTGCTGATTGACCAATGACAAATCACAAACTGACCGATAACAAATCACCGCCTGACCAATGGCAGCATACTGATTAATGAATTGAATAATTTAAAAGTGACGGACTGAAAGCTGACTGAGACCTGACTGACTAATGACTGATGACTGACTAAGAGCTGACTGACTAATGATTGATTACTGACCGAGACTGGTTGGCTAATTACTAATTAGTGACTGAGAGCGGACTGAGTAGTGACTGAGAACTGACTGAGCGCTGACCAAGACCTGACTGAGTAAAGATTGATTTCTGACTTGTAGCTGAAATGTCTTATTACGGACTGATACTTTTCTAACTAATGACTGGTTACTGACTGATAACTGACTGACTAATGTTTGCTATTGGATAAGATTGGACTGACTAATGTTTGATATTGGATAAGATTGGACTGGCTAATGTTTGACTACTGACTGATTTTCGACTCCATATTGTTTCATTACTGATTGCGTGCTGGTGTTTGTTTGACTGAAAGCTGACAATTGACATACAGGTAAGACCATAACTAGATGCGCAGTTGGAAATTCCCGTATAATTTTATCCCTGTGGAGATTTCCACATTATATTTCCATTTTTGCAAAGATTATTTGTTGAAATGTATTGTGCATGTTGTGTTGCTTTGTGAAAACCACTGTGAGCGTCACAGTTTCAGAGAGACTCTACCTATACAAATCATGCCTGACCTTTAATTCAGTCACACCAACACAACGCAGTGGCAGATAAAGCACAACGCAAACTTGAGGATAGAATACAGATTGTATTGAAACCCTGGCAATTTAATTTTTCAAGAGCTTTCGATTGCTGTTTTCCATTTGTCTAATTAGTTCCTGCGATATTGGGGTATCTTTCTAAGACTCAATGGGTTGCCAAATTTGACCTTAGGTGACCTCTGTTGACCTCAATAATGACCTGAGCCAACACATTACCAAATGACTCTGAGTTGTTTTGTTTTGAGCATTCGAAAGCTTTTCCCCGTTTTCCTAACCCTTTTAGCTTTTTAGTTAGTGGGGTCACTTTGACCCCCGCCAGGTCGAAGTTATATCGGAGGCACATCCAGGCGCGGGCCATTAAGTCTGGCAGACTTCTTGTTGTGGGATATGCAACATCCCTGGTGTTCCAAACTATTGCTGACTTGAAAAATGCGTCGAGCGAGTTTTTAGGCGGATCCCTCTTGAGATGTTCTTTGTGCTGGTCGTTGATCAACAACTGCGCAGATCGAGTGAAGGAATGCATATCGTCGTGATACAGCGGAAGGGCGCCACATCAAGCGCGTGCTGCACGTTATTCCGGCGAAGGTGTGTTGTGAAACATGCCATGAACAAAACTTCAACGAGTATCCGCCGTGCTTGTGAAATATGGTTGCATTCATAGGGGTAGGAACAGGGGGGAGCCGGGGGGCCATGGCCCCCTCACTTTTCGGCCATTTTTGTGGCTAAAATCTGTATTTTTGCTTGGTGCGAAAAGTGTTCGATGGCAAAAGGTTCGCCAAGACGAGAACAGCTCCAATCCCCAAAGAAATCTTCCACATGGGGAAAATTGATAGGTAGACACTGACAAGGGTTCTTTCAAAACGAGATCACAGTTTCACTGCACACCCCCCACTTTTCGTGACGTTCGTGACACCTACATTCCTGGTTGCGTTATCTGGATTTTTGTCTTTTCACGGATGTCCGCAAGTCCGTAGCTAACTATGGGATTACCTGTGCTTATATCTGAATACTGATGACTGTATAGGTATGGCTAGACCTTTATCTCATGCATGTTAATGATCAGATTAGTTATATTTATTTGCTATATCTCATAGTACCTGCGGTCTTATTCGATATTACTGTCTGATTAGTTGATTGACTGATAAACTGACGGAGCTTTCTATTTTAAAAAAGAAACTCTCACTGGTCACTCTCCGCTCATGACAGATTGCAGTGGTGGAACTTTATGAAATCGGTTCGGGGTGCCCAACGGCCGAAAGGTCAAGTTCACTTACTAAATGTAAAATACTATATATATATATATATATATATATATATATATATATATATATATATATATATATATATACATATATATATATATATATATATATATATATATATATATATATATATATATATATATATATATATATATATATATATATATATATATATATCTATATATATATATATATATATATATATATATATATATATATATATATATATATATATATATATATATATATATATATATATATATATATATATATATATATATATATATATATATATATATATATATATATATATATATATATATATATATATATATATATATATATATATATATATATATATATATATATATATATATATATATATATATATATGTATATATATATATATATATATATATATATATATATATATATATATATATATATATATATATATATATATATATATATATATATATATATATATATATATATATATATATATATATCTGCAAGACTGCTTCCGACCGACATGGCTCTCTCAGCCCGTTTAAGGGCTCTCCAGAATGGCCGAGAGCTTTCTCAGACTTGCACAGGGGCCTCTTAGGTCTCACAATGGCCCTCTTAGACAAGCGTAAGGCTCTCTCAGATCAGACGGTGGTCATCTCTGGTCGACCGATAATGCTCTCAAAGAAGCGGAGGGTCCTCTCTTAGGGACTTAGGGCTCACTTAGGCCTGAAAAGCGCCCCCTCCCCCTGGACGATTAACCCCATTTGTAACAGGCTCCTGGCTACCCCTATTTGTAACAGGGGGGGGGGGGCGGATTCCGCCCCCCCCCGGAGATCTCGAGATCTAACCTTTCGATTTTCACAAATGAAACGGTTTTTGGTTCCCCTCAACACGATCTACATTTATAAATAATAAACAAATATAGATTTGGGATAGGGGGGCAACAGCGGGGCAAAAACTACAAATTTTAGTGGTATTTTTGATCCAACATAACTTTCATGTTTATCGTCCGATTTTAACACAACTAATAGAAATCGATAGAGATTAAATCGGAAATTGATATATGACGGTGACGTTTGAAAATTCAAAAATCATAGGCGTGTGCAGGTCACTCAATATGGGGGTGAAGTAAATGCGTAATAAAACCATTTTTTGATGTTGTTTTTTTGATAAATGAAATGGTATGTGATTGAGACATTAGAAAAACAGTTATAAATCATATTTTTTGCCATAGGCGGTACCAGGTTAGTGAAAAAGGGGGGTAAAATTGGGAAAAATATTAACCGCTGACAAGTTGCTACCCAGCTCTATAAATATGTTACTGATCATAGATAGTTCCTTTCTGCATGTTGTATTTCATCATAGGCGTATCCAGGATCCAAACTAGGGCGGCGCAAGACCTTTTGATAAGTATATTATCCGCTATTATGATACTACTAGTCAACAGTGACTATTTCACTTACAACTTCAATTAACATTGCTTACTTCCCTTTTTACCCTACCTGAACTCGCCTATTATCTTATAATCGTTCGTAGAGTAGCCTGTGGTGCGTGTTTCATCCGAAAACTACAGTATGTTATGTCATTGTACGCCCATGCCTCTTAATTTCCTTGCAATAATATGACCCCCTTTCTTCCATTCCTGAGCGCGCCTCTGCAAAAAATGACTTTATTCCCTTTTCTGGTCTCATATGTGCATGTATTATTATAAGCTAAACGTATATTGCGCCGTTATCGCTGGCATATCGTCATCACCATGCCAGTCACCCCCCTTTTCATGTTCCTGAACACGCCCCTGAAACTCTATATGTAATACATTATGCAAATAATGGAAGCAGAAGCTATCTTTTACATCTTGATAGCTATAAATGCCCCTTACATTGCTCTATTGGCTTCCCGCCAAGCATTGAATACTTCCTGGAAACCCCCCTTTTCAAGCCCCTGAAACCGCCTCTGCCATGCAATTTTGTATGATATTTCATTAACATCATCTAATTTGCACTTGTTGAAATCAAGGCAAGCCGATGTAACTCCTTCATACTTGATGCAGTTAGGAAGAAACCGTGAAGATCGCATTTCCGTATTTTCGCCAAATGTCGCCTCCGAACCCACCCAAAACTGTGCCCTGGAACCGCCTCTGTTCAAGTTAAGAACTCAAAATTTTGACTCCAAATGCGGAGTTCAATTCTATGAAAAGTCCCAAAATTTCATGGGCCTGCTCCCAGCCGTTCTGGAGATATCTGTGAAAAACATGAGGGGGGGGGGGGCGGAATCCGCCCCCTGTTACAAATAGGGTTAAGGGTCCTTTCAATCTGGTAAACAGATCTCTCAGACAGGCACCGGGCCCTCTCAGGCCTGACAAAGGTAAGTTCAGAACGACAAGGAGCCTAAGGCACTAAGGCCTGGAAGATACTGTCTCAAACCAACTGAGGCCCCTCTCAGACCGCCGAGTTCTTTCCGGTCAAGACAATGTCCCTATAAGACCAGCCTGGGGCCCGCTCAGGCCTGGTAAGACTCAAGAGCCACTCGAGCCGACTGATGGTCCCCTCAGGCAGACTGAATTCTCCTTCAGGCCAACCAAGGGCCCCCTCAAGCCGACCAAGGGCCTCTCAAGTCGACCGAGAGCCCCCTAAGGCCGACAGAAGATTTCACAGGCACACTAGGGACCCTTATAGGCCGACCGAGGACACTCAGGCCGACTAAGGGCCCCTCAGGCCAACCGAAAGCCTCCTCAAAGAGCCCCTCAGGTCGAAAAATCACCTCAAACTGACCGAAGGCACCTTAGGCCGAAAAAAGCTCTTCTCAAGTCGACTAAGCCAACTGAGGGCCCTTCAAGGCGACCGAGAGCCCTCTAAAGCCGTCAGAGGACCCCTCAGTCAGACGATGACCCCTTCTGGCAGACCAAGGACCCCTCAGACCGAAAAGCTCCTTCAAGCTGACTGCGATCCCATCAGACCCAAACGAGAGCCACTCAGGACGACCGAGGGTTCCACAGGCCAACAGAGGGCCCCTCAAGCTGACCGATGGCCCCTCAGACCACGCGAGGGTCCTCAGGCCCACTCAGGGTCCCCTCACGCAGACCGAGGTCCCCTCAGGCATACCGAGGGCCACTCAGACCGACTGAGATCCCCTCAAGCCGACAAAGGGTCACTCAGGCCGACAAAGAACCCCTCAGGCCAAACCAAAAGCTCCTCAGGCCAACCAAGGGTCCCCTCAACGCGGCCGAGATTCCCTCAAGCCGATTTAGAGCCCCTAAATTCGACCGAAGGCCCCTCAGGCCAACCGAGCTTCCATCCAGGCCGACCGAGGACCCCTCCAGGCTGACAGAGCCCCCTGGCCGAAGAATATCTCGTCAGTCCGACTGGACACCCCTCAGGCCGACGAAGGGCCGGCCGGCCAAGCAGGCGGAGGTTCGATCAAGTCGACCGAGGCGCCCCCCCCCCCACCTAGTCGACCGAGGGCCCTCAGGCCAATCAGGCCGACTGAGTCCCCCCTCCCCCCTCCCCTCAGGCCGGCAGGGGAACCCTCAGGCCAAACAATGGCTCCTTAGGCCGACTGGAACCCCCACGTATGGACGAATGACTCCTTCAAATCGACGGCGTGCCACTTCAGGTCGACCGAGCTCCCCTCCAGGCCCAACGAGGCTCGCTCAGGCTGACCGAGGGCTCGTCAGGTCAACCAAGGACCCACTCAGGCCAACCTCGGTTAACCTCCTGGAAGAGACATGGACCCCTAGGCCCCCTGGCCGCGATGACTCGATGCCCTTTGATGGTACAAAGTTCCAGGACGCTAGGCCTAACGGTTTAGAAGCGACAAGTGAAAAACCACCGGGGGGGGGGGGGGGGGGGCAGAATCTGCCCCCGCAGGGAATGGGGTTAAAGGGAATGTTTCACCTTTCTGAAAGTTGTCAAATATACGCCGGTTGTAGTCGAAAATATGAAGTAACTGTTGAAAACGATTATGATATTTTTATCTCTCGAAAAGTCACTTAATTTTATACAAATTAAGGTTTTAAATTTGGGATGATGACATGATTATTGAGCTATAGACCGCCGCTGATTGGCTCACAAAGTTGGATTGGCTGACAAAGTGGTTGTCAGCCAATCAGCGGCGGCACTAGCCTAGACCCCATTTTGCAAATGGGAAATTAAATTGCTTAAAAAACGGATACGTTTTGGGGAAAATGACCTTAGTTTTTCGACATTTAAATCAGGGGCGGCAAAGTGTTCTGTCCTTATGGTGAGGTCGGGGACAAAATGCTCCTTCTCATGAAGTAATCGGGGGTCAAAATGCCAGCAAAAATCATTACTGTCATTTCTGTGAAAATTTACTAAGCGATCATGTCCTTAGAAATACTGATCGTCAAAACCACTTCAGATGTATTATTCACTTAATCATCATATTCATTACGTCAGTATGTATGTACATTTACTTTTTTATTAGCAGTTGCATTTTAGCTCTTGATTGCCAATAATAATAAATTACATTAAAACAAAACAAAAATGGCACTAGGTCATCAATAATTTTCTATAATAACATGATACAGAAGGAATTAGAGTGCTATCTTGCGTCTCCTTAGAATAGGATGCATTTTAATATTTCCCCTTAGACTTATAATGGGGAGGTCACGAAA